>ML106821.1:45354-75083 GCA_003697995.1 Taxidea taxus jeffersonii
CCATTCTGATACCCTGTGTCTTTTGATTGGGGCATTTAGTCTATTTATATTCAGGGTAACTATCGAGAGAGATGAATTTAGTGCCATTGTATTGCCTGTAAGGTATCTGTTACTGTGTATTGTCTCTGTTCCTTTCTGATCTACTACTTTTAGGGTCTCTCTTTGCTTAGTGGACCCCTTTCAATATTTCCCATAGAGCTGGTTTGGTGTTTGCAAATTCTCTGTTTTTGTTTTTCCTGGAAGTTTTTTTATCTCTATTTTCAATGATAGCCTAGCTGGATAAAGTATTCTTGGCTGCATTTTTTTCTCATTTAGTGCTCTGAATATATCATGCCAGTTCTTTCTGGCCTGCCAGGTCTCTGTGGATAAGTCTGCTGCCAATCTAATATTTTTACCATTGTATGTTACACATTTCTTGTCCAGGCTGCTTTGAGGATTTTCTCTTTGTCCCTAAGACTTGTAAATTTTACTATTAGATGACGGGGTGTGGACCTATTCTTATTGATTTTGAGGGGGTCCTCTGTACCTCCTGGATTTTGATGCTTGTTCCCTTTGCCATATTAGGGGAATTCTCTATGATAATTCTCTCCAATATACCTTCTGCTCCCCTCTCTTTCTTCTTCTTCTGGAATCCCAATTATTCTAATGTTGTTTCATCTTATGGTGTCACTTATCTCTCGAATTCTCCCCTCGTGGTCCACTAGTTGTTTGTCTCTTTTGCTCAGCTTCTTTATTCTCTGTCATTTGGTCTTCTATATCACTCATTCTTTCTTCTGCCTCATTTATCCTAGCAGTAAGAGCCTCCATTTTTTATTGCACCTCATTAATAACTTTTATGATTTCAACTTGGTTAGATTTTAGTTCTTTTATTTCTCTGTAAAGGGCTTTTATTTCTCCAGACAGGGTTTCTCTAATATCTTCCATGCCTTTTTCGAGCCTGGGTAGAACCTTAAGAATCATCATCCTGAACTCTAGATCTGACATATTACCAATGTCTATTGATTAGGTCCCTAGCCTTTGGTACTGCCTCCTGTTCTTTTTTTTTTTTTTTTTGCGGTGAGTTTTTCTGCCTTGTCATTTTGACCAGATAAGAATATATGAAGGAGCAAATGAAATACTAGAAGGGTGGCAAAGACCCCAGGAAAATGTGCTTTAACCAAATCAGAAGAGACCCCACATCGTGGGGGTGGCAGAGAAAGGGGGTAAGAAGTTCAGAAAAGAGAAAAAAATTTAAAAAAAAGAAGAAAAATTTAAAAAATATATCAAAAAGTTAAAAAAAAAAATATATATATATATATATATTAGACTGGTGACTAGGACAGGGTCACCCACTTTTTTTTGGTAGTATTTGGTCTCTTAGAAGAAACTACTTCCCAAAATTTTAAAGAATGAAAAACATATATAAGAGTAAACACAATGAAGGGATGGAATATGAGTATAAAGATGAAAAAATTTTTAATTTCTAACAAAGGAGTTGATAAAGTAAGTTGGTTGGGAGAATAAAAAAAAAAGAAAAAAGAAAGTGGAGAGAACTTGCTTGGGCTGGAGACTAGATTAAGCCTGGTGCTAGATTTAGGGTGTATTTTGATCTATTAGAAGTTGTGCCTCAAATTTTTTAGAAGAAAAAACCCTATGTGTATATAAAGAATAAAGTTAGATACAATAAGGATAAAATATGACTATAATAATGAAGGTTCAAAAAAGTTCTTTTTTTTTTTAAAGAAAGGTATTAAGATAAACTGGGTAAAAAAACGTAAAAAAGAAGAAAGGGTAAAAGTTAAAAAATTTGCAGAGGGGCACCTCTGGGTGGCTCAGTGGTTAAGCCTCTGCCTTCAGATCAGGTCATGATCCCATGGTCCTGGGATTGAGCCCCGCATCAGGCTCTCTGCTCAGCGGGGAGCCTGCTTCCCCCTCTCTCTCTGCCTGCTGCTCTGCCTATTTGCGATCTCTCTCTGTATCTGTCATATAAATAAATAAATCTTTAAAAAAAATTAGCAGAAGAAAAAAAATTAATCAATTCTGCAAGACTAAAGATTCATGTGGAGAAAGCCATGAATTCCATGCTTTGCTTTCTCCTCCTCTGGAATTCTGCAGTTCTCCTTGGTAAGTGAACTTGGTGTTGGCTGGATTTCTTATTGATCTTCTGGGGGAGGGGCCAGTTGTAGTGATTTTCAAGTGTCTCTGCCCCAGGCGGAATTGCACCACCCTTACCAGGGGCCGGGCTACGTAATCCTCTCGGGTTCACTTTTGGGAGCTTTTGTTCCCTGAATGCTTTCCGTAGAGTTCTGGAGGATGGGAATGAAAATGGCAGCCTCCCAATCTCTGGATCGGAGGGGCCAAGAGCTTGGGGCCCCACTCTTCAGTGTGCCTTCAGAGCTCAGTCACTCCTGTCTCCCCAGCCTCCAGCCGTACTTGGAAAAAAACACGCAATCACTCCCATCTCACTGGCCTCTGGCTGCCCTCCGAGCTTACTCAGCCTGTGATCAATCTCTGTGTCTGGCACACAGCTCCGCCTGGAGTCTCTGAACCCCACAGATCCCTCACTGGCCTGTGTCACGGATTATGGTTCAAGGTAACCCCAAGTTGAGAGCTCATTCCTCGGCTCTGTCTCTGTAGCCAGCTTCCCTGCTCTAATACCTGTGAACTCTGTGACACTCAGACACCCCCGATCCTTCTGTGACCCCATGGGACCTGAGGCCACACTCTCCCTGTGAGGTCTTCACCCCGGTTTAGCCTCTGGAGTGATGTCCCTCCCTGGAGCAGACTTTTTTTTTTTTAAAGATTTTATTTATTTATTTGACAGACAGAGATCACAAGTAGGCAGAGAGGCAGACAGAGAGTGGAGGGGGGGGAGCAGGCTCCCCGCCGAGCAGAGAGCCCAATGCGGGGCTCAATCCCAGGATCCTGGGATCACGACCTGAGCTGAAAGCAGAGGCTTTAACCCACTGAGCCACCCTGGCGTCCCTGGAGCAGACTTTTAAAAGTCCTGATTTTGTGCTCTGTTTCTCCACTGCTTGCCAGGAGCCGGCCCCTCCCCCTGTGGTCTATCTTCCTGTCACTTTGGATCACTTCTCCGCTGTCCTACCTTTCAGAAAGTGGTCACTTTTCTGTTTTTAGAATTGTTGTTTCTTCTCTTTGATCTCCTGATCGATTTATAGGTGTTCAGAATGGTTTGATAAGCTTATCTAGCTGATCTCCTGCTGCCTGATGTCATCTCAGCCTGCTACTTCTCTGCCATCTTGCCTGTCGCCTCTTTTTTTTTTTTTTTTGTAGTATCTTCATCTGGTTTTGGTATCAGGGTAGTTTTGGCCTCATAGGATGAATTTGGAATCTTTTCTTCCCCTTTTATTTTTTTAGAATAGTTTGAGAAGAAAAGGTATGAACTGTTTTTAACTGTTTGGTTGAATTAATCTGTGAAGCCATCTGGTCCAGGATTGGTTCATGGGAGATTTTAAATGATTGATTCAATATCATTGCTGGTTATTAGTCTGTTCAAGTTTTCTATTTCTTTCTACTTAAGTTTTGGATGGTTATATGTTTGTAGGAATTTTTGCATTTCTTCTAGGTTGTCCAATTTGTTGGCATATACTTTTTCATAATTGTTTCATATAGTTTTGGGTATTTATGTGGTATTGGTTGTTTCTTGTATTTTATTTTTTATTTTGTTTGAGTTTTCTCTCTCTCCTCCCTGGCCCTTTTTTATGAGTCCTGTCTTAATGCTTCTCAATTTTGTTGATCTTATCAAAAAACCAGCTCCTGGTTACACTGATCTGTTGTAATGCATTGTGTGTGTGTGTGTGTGTGTGTGTGTGTGTGTTTAATTTTCTACTTCTTTTCATTCTACTCTAATAGTTATTATTTCTGTTCTTCTGCTGGTTTTGAGTTTTGTTTGTTCTTCTTTTTCTAGCTCCTTTTAGGTGTATGGTTATTATGTAGTTTGAGAATTTTCTTGCTTCTCAATGTAGGCCTGTATTGCTATAGACTTCTCTCTTAGATCAGCTTTTGTGGCATCACAAGAATTTTGGGTTGTTGTGTTTTCATTTTCATTTGTGTTCACATATAGTCTGATTTGCTCTTGATTTCTTGGCTGACCCATCCATTGTTTAGTAGCATGTTATTTAACCTCCACATATTTTTCTTCTTTCCTGATTTTTTCTTGTGGTTGATTTCTAGTTTTGTAGCATGTGGTTGGAAAAAAATGCATATTTGTTGACATTTGTTTTATGACCTAACGTGATATATTCTGGAGAATATTTCATATGCATTTAAAAAGAATATGTAGTCTGCTATTTTAGGATGGAATGTTCTCAATATATCTGTTAGATTCATCTGGTCCACTGTGTCATTCAAAACCATTGTTTCCTTGATTTTCTGTGTGGAAGATCTATCCATTGATGTAAATGGGGTGTTAAAATCCCCTACTATTACTGTATTACTACCAGTTATTTCCTTTGTTTATAGTTGCTTTGTGTATTTGACTGCTCCCATGTTGAGCTCATAAATATTTACAGTTGTTATAAACTTTCCTTCAATTGCTTCCTTTATGATTAGGTAGTGTTCTTTTCTGTATCTTATCTCTGTTTAAAGTCTGTGTGTGTGTGTGTGTGTGTGTGTGTGTGTGTGTTTTCCAATATGACTATTGGTACCCTAGCTTTCTTTTTACTTCTGGTTGCATGATAAATGTTTTTCTCTCCCTTCACTTTCATTCTGCTTGTATCTTTAGGTCTGAAATAAGTCTCTTATAGGCAGCATATGGATGGGTCTTGATTTTTTATACATTCAGTTACCCTATGTGTTTTGATTGGAGTGTTTAGTCCATTTGCATTCAAATAATTATTTTTTAAAGATTTTATGTATTTGACAGACAGAAATCACAAGTAGGCAGAGAGGCAGGCAGAGAGAAAGGAAGGGAAGCAGGCTCCCTGCTGAGCAGAAAGCCAGATGTGGGGATTGATCTGAGTGGAAGGGACCATTACCTGAGCTGAAGGCAGAGGCTTTAACCCACTGGGCCACCCGGCACCCCCATTCAAAGAATTATTGATAGGTATGTGCTCATTGCCATTTTGTTACTTGTTTTATGGTTGTTTTTGTAGTTCCCTGTTTCCTTGTTTTCTTGGTCTCTTTTTTTCATGGTTTAATTGCATTTTTAGTGATATAGTCAGATTGTTTTCTAGTTTTGAGCATCCATTACTGCTTTTTAACTTGTGACTATCATTAGGGTTTATATATAGCAGCTTATACATATAGCAGTCTATATTGATAGCCACTTAAGTTTGCACAGATTCTAATAGTATCAAATTGTTACTCCTACCCCCTACATTTTAGGTACATCATGTCATACTTCACAACCTTTTTTATTTTCTGAGTTCCTTGACTGATTTTTGGAGATGTACTTGATTTTACTGCTTTTGTGCTTCCTACTTTTCTTACCGCTGCTTAGTCTTCCTTTTCATTCAGAGAATATCCTTTAACATTTCTTATAAGCCTGTTTTAGTAGTGATAAATCCCTTTAACTTTGTTTGTCTGGGAAAATCTTTATCTGTCCTTCTATTCTGAATTATATTATATTGCTAGATAGAGTATTCTTGGTTGTAAGGTTTTTGTTTTTGGTTTTGTTTTCTTTCAGAACTTTGAATATATCATGCTACTTTCTTGAAGCCTGAATGGTTTCTGCTGAAACACCAGCTGATAGCTTTATGGAATTTCCATTGTATGTAACCTTTTTTTCCTCTCTTGTTGCCTTTAAGATTCTCTCTTTATCAGGACATTTTGCCATTTTCATTATTATGTGTCTTCATATAGACCACCGTGGGCTGATTTTTGGGGGGCCTTATTGTGCCTACTAGGTCTGGATTTCTGTTTCCTTCCCAGATTTGTGATGTTTTAGTTTTGTTTCTTCAAATAAATTTTCTGACCCCTTTTCTCTCTTCTTTCCTTTGGGACTCCTATAATGCAAATGTTTTTTATGTTTGATGGTATCACTGAGATCACCTAATTTAAACTCATTTTTTATTCCTTTCTTTTCTCTTCTGTTTACCTGGGTTGCTTTCCAATACTTTATCCTCTAGGTTGCTGATCCATTCTTCTGTTTCCTTTAGCTAGTGTATTTTTAATTGAATTGAATTGAATTGAATATTAAGGTCCATGTCCCTCCAGCACATGTTCTGGGATTCGTAAATAAATCTTCCCATATATTCTGGGCATTTTTCAAACTGATTCTTCTATGTTATGTCTAAATGGGATTGTTCATTAGGCTGTCTCTTTAAGAGTGGAAACTCACTTTCCTATTGCCTTCAACTCTCTCAGAGCAGAGCAGCATTTTAAATTTCCTTGTGTCAAGCATCACTTGTAAAAACTCATGGAGTTAAACTCCTCTGGTTAGCAAAGCCAAATGTTAGAGGGATTCCTCTTCCCAGTGCAGATCCCCTGTGCCTTTTGCCTGAGGTAGGGTCTGCTTATCTCCCTTCCCCATGCTTTGGTGTCCCTCCCTCCTAGAGACAACCTCATGTGTTGTTGTAGTTGTCTGACCATATCCACCCTCTCTACCTTTTTTCTGTTGTAGCCTCTTCTCTAGCTGTGGAGAATTTGTTCTGCCAGCCTTTGGTTCATTTTCTTGGTTATTTATATCGATGTGGGGGTGTCATCTAGGTGTATCCATGGGAGGAGGTGAGCTTAGGATCCTACCATTCTGTCATTTTCCAGAAGCCTTTCTACTTCTTGAGGCTCCAAATATTCTCTTTCTATGAAAAATGTCTTCATGCAGTTTCATAAGACTTGAAATAATTCTTTCTAGAGGAAAGCCCTTACTACATTTATTTAACCAATAAACTAGGAAAAAAAAGTACTTAATAATTAATAACAAAGAGGACCTAACAGTTGCAATGTGTTACACAATTCATTTCATTAAAATAAAAGGAAAATGAGAAGTTTCACTTAAATGGAAGCATCCCAAATATTTTAAACAAAGCTTTAAATATAAATAATTATAAAAGGAAGTATAATAACATTAAATAAAATTAAAAAGTGAAGACAAAAGTAATAATCCAAATCTTATTTCTCTAAATGCCAAATAACATGTGGCTAAGGACTCTACAAATTTGCATTGATTGCAATTCTAAATGGTACTTAACTGTACACCTTTATTAGCACTGTGAAACATTTTTTTAAGTTAACACATTTAATCGTTGTAAAAATCTGTCACTTATATTTTTATTTACATAGTAACTACTATGATTGAGATATTAAGAAAAGTAAAATAAAATGTATTCTTAGGAAGTTTTGTATCTTCTTTGGTCAAACTATTTTTTTTTGTAATAAAAATTTCTCCATATATTTTTATTTCACTTTTTAAAAATAATTATTTATTTTAAATTAATGATAAATTCACAGGAGAAAGAAGAAATAATATGGAAATAAGAAATAATATGAAAATCCAGTATACCCTTTACCCAGTTTCTTCCAGTGATAACATCTTATATTACCAGGATATAGACATTGGTATAGTCAGGGTAAAGAACAATTTCCTCACCATCGCAGGATCCCTCACATTGCTCTTGGGTAACTACACCCATTTCCTTCCCACAACAACTCCCTTATTAACCTCTGGGAACACTTAATCTGTTCTACATTTCTGCAGTTTTGCTATTTCAAGAATGTTGTATAAGTGGAATCATATAGCAGGAAATCCTTTGTGATTGACTCCCCCCCCACTCAGCTTAATTCTCTGTAGACTTATGCAGAGTGTTTTGTGTTTTTTTATTTCTTTCATTAATAGTATTCCATGGTATAGATGTACCAAAATATGTTTAAGCATTGACTCATTAAAAGTCATCTGAATTAATTCTAGATTTGGACTATTACAAATATCAGATATAAATTAAACAGAGTAGAAAAATAATACAGAGAATTAATGAAACCTAATGTTATTTGAAAACATTAACACATTGACAAAGTTCAGGTAGATGGATTAAGACAAAAAAAGATTCAAATGATTAAAATCAGAAATGAAAGAGGAGACATCACTATGAAACTTATAGAAATGAAAAGGATTTAAGAGAATACTATGAGCCATTAATATGTCAACAAATTAAATAGCATAAGTGAAAAGGACAATTTTCCTACAAACACACAAACTACCAAAATGATTCAGGAGGAAATAGAATATTGGAACATATCTTTAATAAGCAAAAAGATTGAATCAGTAATTTAAAAACCCCACAAAGAAAAGAAAGGCCAGTATCAGATGATTTCCCTGGTGAATTTGACCAAACGTTTAAAGAAGAATTAAGAACTTTTCTTCTCACTTCTCCAAAAAATTAAAAAGGATGTAATAATTATTTTTATTCTGTGAGTTCAGCATTACCCTGATGTCAAAGCCAAACAAAGACATCACAAGAAAACACACACACAATCATGTACAATAAACTACAGCCCAATATCCCTAATGACATGGACAAAATTCCTCAACAAATTAAAAATGAATTGTACGCTATGAGCAGATAGGATTTATTACAGAAATGCAATGTTGGTATAACATACAGAAATCAATGTACCATGTCACATTAACAGGATTAAGGTGAAAAACTCATTTTTCTTAATTGCAGAAAAGGCATTTGAAAAATCCAACATCTTTCATGATAAAAACACTCAGAAACATAAAATATAAAGGAACTTAAACTTAATAAAGGATAATTATGAAATATTCACAGCTAAGATTATCCTCAGTAGTGAAAGATGATGTTTTCCTCCTAAAATCAGGAATAAGACAAGGATATTCTTTTTCATCACTTTTATTCAACATTGTATTGGTCAATTTATCCAGAGCAATTAGATAATAAAAATAAAGTTGGAAATAAGAAATAAGAAAGTAAAACTAATTGTAACCTCACATGATATGATCTTATAGGAAATCCTAAAGAATCTATGTAAACTATTAGCATTCAGAAATGAATTCAGAAAATTGCAGGATATAAGACAAGCATGTAAAAATTAGTTCTATTTCTACACACTAGCAATTAAAATCCAAAAAATAAATTAAGAAAAGAATTATATTAATAATAACATTAAAGATAATAAAACCCTGGAGGGGATATGGACACAGAAAAAACAGGTGAAAGGAAGGAGGAGCTACAGACTTCCAGTTATGGAATGAATAAGTTATGGGAATAAAAGGTACAGCATAGGGACAATAATCAATGGTATTATAATAGCATTGTATGGTGACAGATGGTAGGTGCACTTATAAGCATAGCATAACATATAAACTTGTCAAATTCTTATGTTGTATACCTGACACTAATGTAGCATTGCGTCAACTATATTGTAATAAGAAATAAGAAGGGGTGCCTGGGTGGCTCAGTGGGTTAAAGCCTCTGCCTTCAGCTCAGGTCATGATCCCAGGGTCCTGGGATTGAGCCCCACATTGGGCTCTCTGCTTAGCAGGGAGCCTACTTCCCCTCTGTCTCTGCCTACTTGTGATCTCTGTCAACTAAATAAATAAATAAATCTTTAAAAAAATAAAATAATAAGAAAATAACCTATAAAACTTTTAGAAAAAAATCTCCATGATGTATTTGGCAACAGTTTTTTAGATGAGACACTGAAAGCACAGAAACAAAAGAAAAATAGATAACTTGGACATAAAATTAAATATGCTTGTTCCCTAAAGGATAATATGAAGAAAGTAAAAAGTGCACAGAATGGAATAGAATTATTAACAAATCATATATTTGATTAGAGTCTAATACCAAGAATTTGTAAATAATTCTTAAAACCAATTTTAAAAAAAGAGAAAGAATCTATTCTTTAAATGAGCAAAGGATTTGAATAGACAGCTCTCCAAAAAAACCATGCAAATGGTCAATAACCACATGAAATATCTTCAAAGGTAGTCATTAGGGAAATGCAATTCAAAAGTACAAGGAAATGCCATTCATTAAGATGGCCAAAATCAAAAATAAAAATGGAAAATAACAAAATAACACCAACAATTGTTGGTGAGGATGTGGAGAAATAGGCATCCTCATATATTGCTTGTTCAAATATAAAGTGTGGAAAACAGTTTGATGTTTCTCATTAAGTTCAACACAGAATACCCTACGACCCAACAATTTCACTCCTAGGTATATACTCCAGACAAGTAAAAACAAGTGTTCAAAAAATTGTATAAGAATGTTTATTACAGCATTATTCCCAACAGCCAAAAAGTAAAAACTTACTAAATATCTATCAATATAAATATAAATGAATAAATAAAATGTGACTTAATTCATAGAGTAGACTTTTTCAGCATTTAAAATGAATGAATTCTAATACAGCCTGGATAAAGAAGCCAGACATAAAGGGTCAAATGTTGTAAAATTCATTTCAAGAAATATCTAGAATAAGTAAATCCAAACAGAAAGATGCAGATTGGTGTTGCCAGGAGCTAAGTTAAGGAAAAATAGGGAGTGACTGGCTAATGAGTATGAAGTTTCTTTTTGGGGTAATGAAAATGTTCTGGAAATGGATAGTGGTGATGGTTGTATAGAACTGTGAATGTCCTAAATACAATAGAGTTGTACATTTTTAAATTTTTTAAATGATGAGTTTTGTGTATTATAATAATATATTTTGAATATAATTGTATGTCTATATTTGGATTTTCTGTTCCATTGATCAATTGCCTATTCCTAGTCTAGATTATTACAGCTATATAAAAATCTTAATATAGAATATACTGATTTCTGCTACTTTATAATTCTTAAAAATTGTTTCAGATATTCTGGTTTCTTTATCTCTCCATTTACATGGTAAAGTAATCTTCTCTATAAATTAAAAAAACATCTTACTGGTACATTGACTATCTTAACAGATGCAGAAAAGCATATGACAAAATTCAACATTGTTTCATATAAAAATTCTTACCAAATTGGGTAAAGACGAAATGTACTTCAGAATAATAAAAGCTGTATATGGCAAGCCCTCAGCTAACATAATATCAACAGTGAAAGGCTGAAGCCTTTTCTTTAAGATCAGGAACAAGACAAAGGTGTTTCCTTATTACATCATTCCTATTCTATATAGTACTGAAATCCTAGCTGGACCAATCAGGCATGAGAAGGAAATAAAAGGCATCCATATTGGAAAAGAAGAAGTGAAATCATCTCTGTTTGAAGATGACATAACCTTACATATAGAAAACCCTAAAAAAGTCCACTAGAAAAGTTAGAACTAATCAACAAATTTAGTAAAGTTGCAGGACAAAATCAACATACAAAAATTAACTGCATTTCTATACACTAACAATGAAAATCTGAAAAAAAATATAGTTTATAATTGCATCAAAAACAATAAAATATTTAGAAATAAATTTAACCAAGAAGGTAAGAGATTTGTACACTGAAAACTCTCACTGAGGGAAGAAACTGAAGAAGATATGGGCAAATGGAAAGATACTCTGTATTCATGAATCAGAAAAATTAATATTATTAAAATGTTTGTAATTCCCGAAACCATCTATAGAGTCAGTGCAATCCCTATCGAAGTTCCAGTGACATTACTCACAAAATAGGAAAAAAAAAACCAACAACTTAATATTTGTATGGAACCATAAAAGATTCTAAATAGGCAGTCTTGAGAAAGAAGAACAAAGCTAGAGGCATCACACTTCCTGATTTTAAACTGTATTACAAACGTCTCAAAATAGTATGGTACTATGGTCATAAAAAACAGGGACACAGACCAATGGAATAGAATTGAGGGACCAGAAATAAACCCATGAATTTATGATCAACTAGTATATGACAAAAGAGTCAAGGACACTCAATGAGGAAAAGATAGTCTTTTTAGTAAGTGACCCTGAGGAAACTAAATATTCATATGCTTTAAAAGAATGAAACTAGACCCATACTTACACTGCTCACAGGAATTAAAATGTAAAATATAAGACCCAAAACCATAAAACTCTTAGAGGAAACCATAGGAAAAACTCCTTGACATGGGTTTTGGCAATGATTTTTCTTGGATAGGACACCAAAAGCACAAGCAACAAAAGGAAGGAAAAAAAAAAACTCATGGAAAGTAAAGTTTCTGAGTTATATATATTTATCTTTTAAAGACCCTGCTTTTCTTTTATCATTAATTCTGTGTGCTTATTAGCTGATAATTTAAGCTTTATAGCTATATATTGCTGAAAAATGACAAATTTGTCTCATTTTCAAAACTCTATCTTTTAGTTCTTTATCTCATTTTATTAAATTGTAAATATGACAATTGTGAAGGTTTAGATTCTTTTTGTAATCCTCATTTGTTAAGGGAAGGTATCTAAAAATTATTTGTGAACATAATGATGGCTATTGTTTTTAGGTCACCATTGTGTTAAATTAAGAAAAATATTTTCTAATCCCAATTTAAAACATTTATTATATGGAAAGAGTAAAATAGATATACATAGTTCAGCTGAAACTTGAGCCATAAACCCTTTGACATTAAAGTCCATGCTGTAAACAACTTTACAATATGGTCACTTCTGATTATCATTCAGTATATTAAAATATATCCTTGTTTTAAAACATAATTATGTCATATACCTTGTGATGGTTATTTTTAACATTAACTGATAGATCTATGATATTACAGAATGTCTTATCTATAGTTGGGGTAAAAGAGCAACAAACAAGCCATTAAAAATAATTTGGACATGTGCATGTTTTTAATGGGGAAAACATCTTAGAATTAGTTGTATATTTTCCTCATAAAATGAGCAGCTTTCAATATGTTTCTAGGCTTTGGAAAATATTCATAATAGTCTATTACACTAGAGACTAACAAAAACTTATATTGGCCTTCTCATGTGAGTGGCCCACATCTAGTCCTGTGAAAACCATACGTAATCTATGTGGAAGAATTGTGCCCCCAGAGTGTTTTTTTTATTGGTGGAGAGCCATATACCCCAAGTATGTCACTGATCCAGAGCGATGTTTTGTGTTGTTTTCTTAGTGTTAAGAATTCCCATACCATGACAATAGTGTAAATTCATATTTCATAACTAGCATATCATATTCCCAGTCCTAAACATAGGCTGGGGCTTTGAATTATCATAGAACTACTCAGAACCTAAAGGAAAAATAAGCATTTTGTTCCCTCTGGCAGTTAAGCCAATATTTTCTGTTATTGCTTTCATAGAAGGAGCACTTCAGTGCTCTCTTTTTAAGCAAAAGATGGCTTACAACTCTCGGCTTTAAATGGTCCCAAGAGCTTGCTTCCTGTGTATCTGTGGGGATAAAAAACAAAGCCCAAAGCTACTAGGGTATATTTCCAGGTCCAATTTCTACCAAATTACCTCCAACTGCCATAGTGTTTGATCAAATTCTTTACAATTCATGCCCCCTTTGTTCATTCCACAGAGATTTCACCTTTTTTTTTTTTTTTCTGAAAGCAAGAGCTATGATTTAAAATGCTTTGTTGTTTTCATTACTCTGTTTTATCCAGACACTTATAGGAACAGAATTTATTTTTTTTTTAGCCTCTGATGTTCTTTAGGTAGAAAAAAAATTCCACCTCATTGTTTGTTGTATTTATTGTAGTGAGTGACAATTTGGGAAGCATAACAGACATTAAAAAAAAAAGTACTATGGTGCATGATACTGGTATAGTTAAAAGTTACTATGATATTAGTATAGAAATTTAAATATATAAAAGAGAACTCAAAGGTCACACTGTACACATAAAAATGTGGTAGCTCAATAAATTAGGGGGAAAAATAGTACGAGGTAATGGACAACCTGAAATATTTAAAAGGAAATAAAAATGGATGCTCATGTTATACCATAGAGAAAACTAAAATTCCAATAGGTGAAAGTTTTAAATGTAAAAAAAAAAGACACTCTAGGAAATCACACTGGGGCACCTGTGTGGCTCAGTTAATTAAGTGTCCAGCTCTTGGTTTCTGCTCAGGTCATGATCTCAGGATCATGGGACTGGGTCCCATGTTAGGCTTCCCACTAAGCAGAGTCTGCTGGAGATTCTCTCTTTCCATCTCTCTCTATCCCTCCCCGCACTCGTGCTCTCTCTTTCTAAAATACATAAATCTTTAAAAAGAAATCATCTCGAGATTTTAGGAGTGGTCCACTTAAATAATTCCAGAAATCAAAGTGTGAAAGAAATGATAGAGACTTCATAAAATATTTCTTAAAAAATGAATTGCAGGGGACGCCTGGGTGGCTCAGTTGATTAAGCAGCTGCCTTCGGCTCAGGTCATGATCCCAGCGTCCTGGGATCGAGTCCCACATCGGGCTCCTTGCTCAGCAGTGAGCCTGCTTCTCCCTCTGCCTCTGCCTGTGCTCGCTCCTGCGCCCTCTCTCTATCTGACAAATAAATAAATAAAAATTAAAAAAAAAAAATGAATTGCAAAAATGCATCAGATGCACAGTAGACAAACATTATTTGGGGAATATATAACAAAAACAAAAACAAAGGATGTGCATATGTAGGTATGAATATGTACATGCAGTTGTTGAAATATAAGTCACCCAATAGATAAAAAGTTAATGTATATATATTTTTTATATTATTTATAATGTATGTATATTTTTTAAAAGATTTTATTTATTTATTTCACAGAGAGAGAGATCACAAGTAGGCAGAGAGAGAGGAGGAAGCAGGCTCCCCACTGATCAGAGAGCCCAATATGGGGCTCGATCCCAGGACTCTGAGATCATGACCCGAGCTGAAGGCAGAGGCTTAACCCACCAAGCCACCCAGGTGCCCCTAATGTATATATATTTTAAGCTTATAAAAGCACAAATGGAAATGGTCAACAATCTTATGCAAATATATTTAAATTTATTTGTAAACTAGAAAATGCAGGTTAAAGTAACAATGAAATACTACTTTATGCCCATCACTGTGATAAAATTAAGGGAGATTAAAATACTTTCTGTTGGTGAGGATGTGTGGAAAGGGACAATATCATTCATTCCTATACTTTTTTTAAATTCAAACTGGCAAAATCAAGTACAATGAAAATAGCTTCGTTCATATTTTTGCTTAATCCCTATGTTGACATGTTTAAGCATTCACAAATATTTATTGAAGCGTATTTATAGTGTTGAAAAATAAAACTGCAATAATATGACGATTGGCTAAAATATAATCCCATTTGTTTGTAAGAAGTTTAAGCAATAGCTCATAGTCATTATGTACTTAGGATAATCGTGCACTCACCATTTATAATGTCATCAGGTTAAAGTTTAGTGTGTGTTTGTGTGTATGTGTGTAAATGCATATGCATAGATGTATATAGCTACATGTTAATGCTAAAAAAAAAAAAGAAAATATCCAGACTTTAGGTCATTTTATTTTTTAAAATTTTAATTAGCATATGATGTATTATTCGTTTCAGGAGTACATGTCTGTGATTCATCAGTTTTACACAATTCAGAGCACTTCCCATAGCACATACTCTCCCCAGTGTCCATCACCCAGCCACCCCATCCATCCCACCTCACTCCCCTCCAGCAACCCTGAGTTCATTTCCTGAGCTTAAGAGTCTCTTATGGTTTATCTCCCTGCCTGGTCCCATCTTGTTTCATTTTTTCCCTCCCTACCCCCCAAGACCCCCACCCTGTCTCTCAAATTCCTCATCTCAGAGATATCATATGATAATTGTCTTTCTCTGATTGACTTATTTTGTTTAGTATAATACCCTCTAGTTCCATCCACGTCACTGCAAATGGCAGGATTTCATTTCTTTTGATAGCTGTGTAGTATTCCATTGTGTATATATACCACATCTTTATCCATTCATCTGGTTCTTTCCATAGTTTGGCTATTGTGGACATTGCTGCTATAAACGTTTGGGTTCATGTGCTCCTTCGGATCACTACATTTGTATCTTTAGGGTATACACCCAGTGGTGCGATTGCTAGGTCATAGGGTAGCTCTATTTTCAACTTTTTGAGGAACCTCCATGCTGTTTTCCAGAATGGTTGCACCAGCTTGCATTCCCACCAACAGTGTAGGTGGGTTCCCCTTTCTCCACATCCTCGCCAACTCCTGTCATTTCCTGACTTGTTCATTTTAGCCATTCTGACTGGTGTGAGGTAGTATCTCACTGTGTTTTTGATCTGTATTTCCCTGATGCCAAGTGATGTTGAGCATTTTTTCATGTGTCTGTTGGCCATTTGGATATCTTCTTTGCAGGAATGTCTGTTCATGTCCTCTGCCCATTTTTTGATTAGATTATTTGTTCTTTGTGTATTGAGTTTGATAAATTCTTTTTGGATTTTGGATACTAGCCCTTTATCTCATATTTCATTTGTGAATATCTTCTCTCATTCTGTTGGTTGTCTTTTGGTTTTGTTGACTGTTTCCTTTGCTGTGCAAAAGCTTTTGATCTTGATGAAGTCCTGATAGTTCATTTCTTCTCTTGCTTCCCTTGCTTTTGGTGATGTTTCTAGGAAGAAGTTGCTGTGGATGAGGTCAAAGAGGTTGCTGCCTCTGTTCTCCTCAAGGATTTTGATGGATTCCTGTCTCATATTGAGGTCTTTCATCCATTTTGAGTCTATTTTTGTGTGTGGTGTAAGCAAATGGTCCAGTTTCATTTTTCTGCATGTCGCTGTCCAATTTTCCCAACACCATTTTTTGAAGAGCCTATCTTTTATACATTGGATGTTCTTTCCCGCTTTGTTGAAGATTAGTTGACCATAGAGTTGAGGATCCATTTCTGGACTCTCTATTCTGTTTCATTAATCTACGTGTCTGTTTTTGTGCCAGTACCATACTGTCTTGATGATTATAGCTTTGTAATAGAGCTCAGACTTCAGGTCATTTTAAAAGTCAGATCTCTTTTCAGGTGCTTGGGTGGCTCAGGATTAAGAATTGGACTCTTGATTTCAGCATCATGAGATCGAGCCCCATGCTGTTTTCCACACTCAGGATGGAGTCTGCAGTCTGCTTGAGATTCTCTCTCTCTGCCCCTCAGCCCCCCCCCCACTCTCTGTCTCTCAAATAAGTAAGTAAATGAAATCTTTTTAAAAAAATCAGATCTCTTTTGACAGAGCAATTCTACATCAATCTACCATACAAGTGCAGAGTATGTTTTTATAAGTATAAAATATAATTAGAAAAGTTTATTCTGACATTGAATTAAAAAGTGGGGAAAAAGTAAGTGGTCAACAGTAGGGAAATGATTGAATTGATTGTATACATTGCTAAGATAGGATTTTTCCAAGAAAAGCTATTCTAGATAAAGTTAATTACTAGTTTCAGAACTCTATCCAAAATATTAATCATTAATGAAATATGGTGATGCATATTAATATTCAACTGATTAAAGGCAGAAATTAGGGGGGCAAATAAAAAATGATGGTATTTTGATATATCTACAACTCACGTGCAGGTTTACAAATCTAGAAGGAGATGGGAACTCTTTCCCTTTTCCCAGGAAAATTTGAGGGAATCCATGTTCTTCCAGTTGCCAGTAATGTTCTAGTGCAGAAAGAATAACATGTCCAGGCAGATGGGCCTGTGGTTGTTCCTCAGGACATTCTGCACTCTAATATGATATGGGGAAATGAAAGAATGGTCTCCTCTGCATTTTTCTTTTCTTTTATTTCTTTATTTTATTTTATTTTATTTTATTTTATTTTTTATTGAGAGTGAGGGTAAGAGAGGAGGCACAAGCTGGAGGGAAAGGCCGAGGAAGAAGGAGAAGCAAGACCCTGAGATGATGACCTGAGATGAAGACAGACACTTAACCAACTGAGCCATCTAGGCACCCCATCCTTTGCATTTTCGAGAAAACTGATATGGACCAAAGAGCTCAGAGGCCAGAGTACAACCTCTGGTCTTGTGAGGGAGAAAACAGCAATAACATGTCCCTGATCCAGTGGCCAAAACTTCAATGACAATGGTTGCATAATTTGGCTACTGTAAATAATGCTGCAATAAACATAGAGATGCATATACTTTTTAAAATTAGTGTTTTTAGGGGATCCTGGGTGGTTCAGGTAGTTAAGTGGCCATTCTTGATTTCAGCTCAGTTTATGATCTCCAGGTCCAGGATACATATAGATATACTGGACTCTATGTCCTCCTTTTTTAAAGTATCTTTATCTGGTCTGGGTATCTGGGTAACACTGGCTTCATTGAATAAATTTGGAAGCTCTCCTTCTTCTTCTATATTTTAGAATAGTTTGAGAAGAATAGGTATTAACTGTACTTTAAGTGTTTTGTTGAATTCATCTGTGAAGCTGTCTGGTCTTGGACATCATTTGGAATTTTTGATTACTGATTCAATTTCATTGTTGATTATCAATTTGTTCAAATTTTGTGTTTCTTACTGACTCAGTTTTTGAACTTTATATGTTTTTAAGAATTTATCTATTTTTTCCTAGTTTGTCCAATTATTTGGCATATTTTTCATAATACTCTTTCATAATCCTTTGAATTTCTATGGTATAGGTTATTATTTCTCCTCTTTCATTTCTGATTTTGAGTCCCCTCTCTCCCCACTTTTTTTTTTTGAGTCTGTCAAAAGGTTTCTCAATTTTGCTGTCAAAGGACCAGCTCCTAGTTTCTTTGATCTGTTCTGTTTTGTTTTGTTTTTTAATTTTTATTGCATTTTTTTCTGCTCTAATCTTTATTTTTTCATTCTACTGGTTTTAGGCTCTGATTATTTTTTTCTAGATCCTTTAGGTATAGTTGTTGGTTCCTTATTTGAGATTTTTCTTGCTTCTAGAGGTAGGCTTATATTGCTATTAAGTTCTCTCTTGGGACATTTTTGGCTGTATCCCAACCATTTTGGAGTATTGTGTTTTCATTTTCATTTGTCTCCATGTAATTTTTATTTCCTTTTTGATTTCTTTGTTGTCCCATTCATTGTTTAGTAGCATGTTATTAACTTTCATGTATTTGTGTTATATCCAGATTTTTATCTTGTGGTTAATTTCTAGTTTCATAGCATTGTTGTTGAAACAGATGGATGATAAGACTTCATACTCTTAATTTTTTGAGACTTATTTTGTGGCCTAATGTAGTCTATTCTGGAGAATGTTCTATGTGCATTTCTAAATACTCTATTCTGCTATTTTAGAATGGAATTTTCTGAATATATCTGTTAAATCCATCTGGTCCAATATGTCATTCAAAGCCACTATTTTGTTGTTGATTTTCTGTTTCAGTGATTTATCCATCATTGTAGGAGGGTGTTAAAGTCCTCTCCCATTATTGTATTACTGTCAATTACTTCTTGTGTATTTATTAATAGCTGCTTCATGTATTTTGGTCCTCCCATGTTGGGTGCATCAATATTTATAATTGTTATAATTTTTTTTAATAGGCTTCATACCTAGCGTGGAGCCCAGTGTTGGGCTTGAACTAGATCAAGAGTTGGACACTTAACCAACTGAGTCACCCCAGTGCCCCCAATTGTTATAACTTTTGTTGGATTTTTCCCTTTATGATAATACAGTGCCCTTATTTGTCTCTTGTTACAGTATTTGTTTTAAAGTCTATTTTGTCTGATATAAGCATTGCTATCCTGGTATTCTTTTCACTTCCCTTATCACAATATCACAATCTCATCTCTTTCAATCTGCATGTGTCTTTAGATCTGAAAAGAGGCAACATATAGATGGGTCTTGTAGGCAGCATATAGGTAAGTCTTGGTTTTGTATCCATTCTGTCACCCTGTGTCTTTTGTTGGGAATGTTTAATCCATTTCATTCAAAGTAATTATTAATAGGTTTATACTTACTGCCATTTTGTTACTTGTTTTATATTTATTGTTTGTTTGTTTTTGTAGTTTTCCTCTCTTCCTTTTTGCTCTTGCTTACTGCTCTCACCATTTTCTGGCTTCCTTTAGTGATATATTTGGATTTATTTATTTATTTATTTATTTATTTTGTATATCCATTACCAGATTTTGATTTTTTTGTATATCCACCACCAGATTTTTATTAAGTCTCTATATAACATGCATATAGCAGTTTCTATTAAGTTGATAGTTGCTTAAGTTTGCATGCCTTCTAAAAGCATTACAATTTTATTCCCCTCCCCTCCATTAAAACATGGAGGCATATGGTGTCATAATTTATATTATTAGTTTGTGGATCTCTCAACTGATTTTTATAAACATACTTGATTTTACTGCTTTTGTACTTCCTGATTTTCCTTTTCCTACTTATGGTGTTTCCTTTCCACTTAAAAAATCCCCTTTAACATTTTTATAAGTTTGGTTTAGTGGTGATGAATTCTTTTAAGTTTTATTTGTTAGGAAAATCTTTTTCTCTATTTCTATTTTGAATGATAACCCTACTGGAAAGAATATTCTTGGCCTCAGTCCTTTTCCTCTCAGTACCTTGAATATATCATGTCACTGTCTTCTGGACCACAAAGTTTCTTCTGAAAAATCAGCAAATAGCCTATGGGGTTTCCCTTGTTTGATACCTATTTTCTTTTCTCTTGCTGCTTTTAAAGTTATCTCTTTATCACTACATTTTGCCATTTTCATTACTGTGTGTTTTGGTGTGGATCTCCTTGGGTTGATTTTATTGTGGGTTCTGTGTGCCTCCTGGGCCTAGGTTTCTGTTCCATTCCCCAGGGCAGGATATTTTCAGATATCATTTCTCTTGAATAAATTTTATGCCCTTTTTGCTCTCTCCTTCTGGGATCTCTATAATATGCATATTCTTATGCTTGGTGGTGTCACTAAGTTTCTTTCATCTATTCTCATTGTTGATTATTACAATCTTCCTCTTGTTCAGCTTAATTGTTTTCCATTACTCTTTCCTGTTTCATTCTACTCCTTCTTCCAGTCTTCTATTTATTCCCTCTAGTGTGTGTTTAATTTATTTTAATTCAATAATTTAATGTGTTTAATTTTAATTTCATTTATGTAGTTCTTCATCTCTTTTTTCCCCCAGTGTTTTATATCTCTTTGTTGAGGGTCTTACTGAGGGCCACCACCCTTCTGAAGTCCAATGAGTATCTTTACGACCATTTCATTAACTTTTCTGTCAGGCATATTACTGATCTCTGTGTCATTTAACTCTTGCTGTGGTTTTGTCCTATTTTTTTTCATTTGGGACATATTTCTTTGTCTCCTTAGCTTGTCTAACTCTCAATATATGTTTGTAGGTATTAGGAAAGTTAGCCATGTCTTCTGCTCTTGAAAGAAATGGCCTTATGAAGAAGAGGTCCTTTAGTGCCCTGCAGTGCAGTGTTCCCTTTTCACCATGACCTGGCAGATGTGTCTCCCATGTGTGTTGTGTGCACCCTACTGTTGTACCTGAGCCAAATTTGCCTTCAGCCCAGTCATCTACAATGGTTCTTTGACTGTTGTGGGTAGAGTTTGGTGCCTGTGTTGTTAGTGGACCAGTCTGGGGCCACCTTGAGCTCGAGTTGGGTCATATAAGCATTTGTCAGAGTTGGGGTCCCATTGAACTACAGGGAATTCTCCCTGTGCTTTCCCCTGAGAGGGTTTTGTTGGTAGGTGTCTGCAGGTGTGGCCTGCAGTCAGACCAGTTGCCTCTAGCCAGCTGCTGGGTCCACATTCAAACTGGTGTGTGTGATTATCTTCTCTGTCCAGTGGTCACTTTGGTGTAATTCTGGCTCCTGTCAAGCCTACTTGCCCAATGTGCTGCGTTTGGATGAGCTCATGCCAACAGTAGGTTCGATTGGGTGGTTTGTGAGGTGTTAGCAATGTTTGCACTAGTGTGCTGTGGGAGGGGACCTATAACTGTTTTTGGAACCTCAGAGGGAAGGTTGGAAGGGCCATCCACAGGAGAGCAGGAAAGTGAGGTACACTGCTAGCAAACTAGGTGGAGAGCATACTGTGCTATGCTGCTTCCCACAGTTGTCATCATGTCTCAGCTGCAGGGCAAGGGAAATGGTGCCCAACAGCTCTTTTGTTCTTGGAGGAGCTTCCTAAAGATCGCTTCCCCTGCAGCACACGTTCTGAGATTAGTGAATAAATTTAATTCCCATATATCCCCGGTGTTTTTCAAACTGCTGAATGTATGCTTATCTCAGTGGAATTGTTTGTTATGCTGTCTTTTTATGGGTGGGGACTAAGCTTTTATTGCCCTCAGCTTTCCCAGAGCAGAGTGCAGATTTCTAAAGTTCCAGATGTTAAGGCCCACTGATTATAAGAATTCATTCAATTAAGCCCCTTGGTTCTCAGCCAAATGTTATGGGGATTTGTCTTCCCAGTGTGGGTCCCTCATGGTTGGGTTGCCTGCTGTGGGATCTCTTCCTTTCCCTTCTCAATACTTGTGCTCCTCTGTTTTGTGGACACTTTAATGGGTCACATTTTCCCCCAACTGTATCTCCACCCTCCCTACCTTTTTTCTTTTTTTGGTCTCTTCTCGATGACTATCTGTGAAGGGTCTATTCTTCTAGTCTTTGGGTCATTTTGTGGGTTATTTACACTGATGTTTGTGTCATCTAGGTGTATCTGTGGGACTAGGTGAGCTCTTTGCCAGAAATCAAAAAGTGGATTTTTTTTAAAAAAAGAAACTGCCAAATCTTACCATCATATGTAAGCAAAGATAGTAAATTTTAATCATAAAGTTTAGATGGTGACAAAGAAAAATCTCATTAATAGAATTTCTAATGACATGGTCTTCACTGAAAAAAATGAAACAACACTTTCTTTCATACATGTAGCATGAAACCAAACTGATTTCTCTCTATCAGACATTTTTGAATTGTGGTTTACTAAACAGACAGGTATTTTTAACTGGCAACTGTTGCTTTTGTTAAATATGAGAAACTACATAAAAATAGACAGGTGATGATTCTAAAAACCTTTTTTTTTCTAAATTTGTGATTCAGAGAGAAAGTTTAATACAAAAACTAAACTAACACTTATTCAAATATTTTAATGAACAATCACCTCAGTAATCAGTGGGGTTTGTCATGAGATTAATATAAATTTAGTGAACTTAAAAAATTAAAATGTTTTGTCAGTTTTCTTTAAATTATATTTTAAATAAGCCACAAAATCATGAAAACTAAAAAGTATTTCAAACTATATTGCTCTGATGTATCAAATATTTGGCCTGCTATTTGCATTCTGATTCTTCTCACTGAAAAATAGCTGCAAGGTAAGTTAATTTCCATGCTAACTAAAAGTTGGCAGGTCCCCTTACTGTTAAATCAGAGTTGACAAGGAAGTAAAATCAGAGCTTCAATTACAACATGTTTTACTATATTTAAAGTCTAACACACATGCACTGAGATATAGCTCATATGTTTGTTGCCAAAGTGTTCTAAACCATTTCTAATAGTTACAAATATTTTTTTTTACTTTTATTAACAAAAGTAGAAATTAACATTAAAAATCCAAATAGAGAGTTATCTATTTATCTTTATGGAAAGAATCTACATATTTGTTTCTTGGGTTTGTTATCTGAAACAATCAGAATAACTCCTAAATTCCCAGCCTCTGCAATCTCAGTCCTGTCTGATGTACAATTCATCTGCACAGTCAGAGCACAGAACTTTAGAGAGAAGACCTCTACTGAAGATAAATCTTCCTATTGCTGAGGATTGGGGAGTAGGAAAAAAATTCCTTCAACCAATTATAACAAAATGTTTTAGCTGAACTTTATATTAGCATTTAGAGTCTAGCTGTTTGTGGCACCGGTGGCTAGTCACCTTTAGGATTTGTACTTCCTTGTGTTGATATACATGGGGGTGGGATGGGATTAAAGAGCATATTTCTATGTAGAGACTCTTCAGAGCATGAATAAAGTACATATAAGGATGATTATAGGCCTCTTACTAATGTTACTAGACCTGTCTTAATATATTGATTTTGAGTGCCAGTGAAGATTAAGACTGCATCTTACAGAACGTTTGTTTATGTATTTGTTTGTTTTAAGTAAGTGGTCCTCATTACTCCAATGCAGGGCTTGGACTCATGACCCTGAGATCAAGAGTCGATCTTTAACCAACTGAGCCACCCACGTACCGCCAAAATAGCTTTTTTTTTTTTTTATAAGAGCCACTATGGGATTCTGACACAATGCTGCTTTTTTAATTCACTCTTCCACAGACCATAACATCCTAGGCATGGAGTACCATCTTTGTCCTCAAGCAGCAGAGTAGCATTTTTACTTGATGGAGTAATATAACACCTTTACAGAGAAGCATGAGCAGCCAAACATAATTGGGGAGGATTTGGGGGGATGTGAAGTTTCTCTGTCATAAAAGTAGGAGTCAAGAAAAATTATGTGTTAATGTGGTCTCATTTTACCCAACTTGGTGAGTGTTAAGAACATTCAAGTTACCTTTCTCTAACTGGCAACTTGTAAAAGAACTAGAGGTGAGCATAAAATACAGTCTTACCTTTTCAGATTTTCCATTTATAATATTTTGGCCTTCACACATCCAAAGCTTAACTTATGATCTTTCTCTCCAAACCTACTTTTTCTACTCTTCCCATCTTGATTTAATAATGTCAGCTCCTCCCTCCAAGTTGCTCAGACACACACAAAAAATCTGTAGTCATTCTTGACTTCATACTTTCAAACTCCGTATGCAATCCATCTGTTGTCTGTACATTCTAGATATATCCAGAGTCTGATAACTTCTCAATAAACCAGAGTTAGCCACTGGAAATACAATACAGGCCATATACATAATTTAAAAATTTTTAGTGGCTACATTAAAGAAGAAAAGGAAGAGAAATAAACTTTAATAATATATTTTATCTAACTCATAGTGTCCAAAATGTCATCTTGACATATAAGCAATTTAAAAATTGTTAATGAAGTATTTACTTTCATTTGTTTTTCCATATTAGGTCATTGCAATCTGGTGTATATTTTATACCTAAAGCCCATCTCAATTCAGACTTCTCACATTTCATGTTTTTATTCTTTTTAAATTTTTTTAAAGATTTTATTTATTTAGTTGACCGAGAGAGACAGTGAGAGAGGGAACACAAGCCAGAGGAGAGGAAGAGGGAGAAGCCAGCTTCCTACTGAGCAGGAAGCCCGATGCAAGGCTTGATCCTAGGACCCTGAGATGATGTGAGGCGAAGGCAGACACTTAAAACTAAGCCACTCAGGTGCTCCACATTTCATGTTTCTAGTAGCAACATGTAGCTAAGAGCTCTCAAATTGGCCACCAAAATGCTAAACAATTGTTTTCTAAAGTCTACTTCTACCCTCACCTCTTACAATTCATTCTCAATACTAAACAGAATCCTAATGAAACCTATGGAATGGCTAAACAGACCCTCCTATTCATATAATGCTTATTTCCTTAAATATACAATTTCACATTTGATATTAGTGTTGGGCTTCAGGACACAGTACCCCAATATAGCTCCTTGACATATTCAAAACCTTAAGCTGAAGGAATTTGAGAAAACAACAGAAGCAAGGTCACTCTGACCTTCCAACCCTTTGCTCTTCTTACCTGAAAGCAAGAGATAACTCTTCCATGCAGAAAAGTACCCTCTCTGTGCCAGGAGGAAGGAAAACATTTTTATCACCAGAGACCAGAGATGGGGAATTGGGGGCTGAAAAATATGTACAAACAAACCTTGTTAAACCAACTGTTACCCATTCCTTATTACTTCTTCACCATTTAATACCCTTAGGACTAATCTTTCTGTCTCATCAACTCTTCTCAAGTACACTGTTTCTTTATCTGAAAGGTCTAAAAGCTTCCTCCTTTGGTCACTTCTTACGGTCATCATTCTCTTCTGAAGGCCACCACATATATGTAAAAATTCAGTAAAATAGGTATGCTTTTCTCCTGTCCATCTGTCTTCTTCAGTTTCATTTTCAGACCCAGCTAGGAACTTTAAGAGGATATAGGAAAATTTTTTCCTGTAGTATATAAATCACTGGTAGTCATTAATAAGTAAGGCTACGTTACTATTTCTCAAATAGGTCTGATTTTAAGAATTTATTTCCTTTGACAGTCTAGGCCATCACTTTCAAGGGGGAAAAACCTCAGCTATTGCATAAAATGAGGTAAAACCAATTTACTATTGTAAAACAATTTACATGAAGAATAAATTAATTGGCAATTTTTTTGTCTTTCTTGATCCACCCCATCCCTTGCCTGCCTCAAGGGATGCACCTACCCATCTCAGTCCACCCGTGAAGCTATGTGGCCTTAAGTTCTGAAGTAGAGAGATTATTACCATATGTAGGAAGATATTCCCAAAAGAGATATTCATGCTCTTTAGAATGAAGAAATACAACATAATTGTTTGAGTGAAAATAAAATCAAGGTAAGATATAAATACAAATTTTTCTTTAAAACTTGGCTACAAAAAAAGAATAAGAGGCAGTTAGAGGAGCACCTTACTTTTTTGAGTACATCATTTTTTTTTCTTTATTTTATTTATTTATTTGATAGAGATCAGAAGTAGGCAGAGAGGCAGGCAGAGAGAGAGGAGGAAGCAGGCTCCCTGCCCAGCAGAGAGCCCGATGTGGGGCTGGATCCCAGGACCCTGGAATCATGACCCGAGCCGAAGGCAGAGGCTTTAACCCACTGAGCCACCCAGGTGCCCCTGAGTACATCATTTTTAAGTGAAATTACAGTGAATACTGTAGGAAAAGAGTACAAAATCTATAATCTCTTTTTAGCATTACTTATTAACAGAAGCTGAAAGTTTTAATTAGCATGAAAAAAAAGTTCTCAAGGCAGTATTATTTTTAAATCCTACATCTTCAAATGAAAAATCTTTCAAATTAAAAAAAAATTGGCAAAATATGCCAAATGATAATTTTAGGAGAATTTGCTTTCTGGTTAGCTATATTTAAATGGTTAGTTTATTCTTATCAAAATACATTTTCAAATATTGCTAAATTAATGCTTTGCTTAATGCTTTACTTAGCTCTTTTACATGTCATATCTGAATTATGATAATTAAATAAAGTTATATAAGTTACTTTCATTAGTCATACATGTAGGAGAAAGATGTTTCTTAGTTCTCCCAGTGGGTATCTATTCTCTTCCTGTTGTCAACCAAAAGGTGTTTTCTGTGACTGAGAGTAGAATGCAATTATTAGAGTAGAGTCAGTAGAATACAACTGTAAAAAGATAGGAGTCCATTTTTATGTCCTTGATAACTAGGACCTACATGATGGAGGGAAATATTTTGGCAAAGCATAAGCTAGTGCATCTGGCTTAGGACCATATGTTCTATCATTATTAGCAAAGAATTGACCAGATGAAAAATTTTATGAAATGACTTTCTGTGAAAGTCAGCTGTATCATTGAGTGTTGATTCAAGAGGAAAAAGAAAATATGTTGGCTCTCATATAAATGGAAAAATGAGTCAGAATAGATTCCTTTTTGCAGAACCATTTAGCACTCTATGGTGTTGCATGATAAAACATAAATTCTAAAAAGGTAATTTAAATAGTTTTAAATATTGAAAACAACGTAACTCCATATATTAATTTAAACATCATCTTTTAACTTCTTTTTGAGAACTTACCTCTTTTTAATGCTGATTCCCATGGCCAACATTGTTAAATAATTTTTTTGTTAAATTAAGAGTCATTGTTTACATTAATATGACCTGTAAATATTGAATTTTTAACAGACTACCATTTTTTCCTTAGAAATTATTAAATTTTTAATATTTTTCCACTGGCTTCATTTTCAGTGTTCTTGTCACTATTCATTTTAGAACTACGCTCACATAAAACTACTCTGAATGTATTTTTTTTCATACCACAAACTTATCCATTTATTTATTTCCTGGAGACACACCTGTACTGTACCCCCTGCTTTAATCTAGACCAACCTATTACTCTAAATTTCAGGCAGGTTTCTCTGTTGGATTTTCTCTTTCTTGTAGTCTATTTATTTGTTCTGAGCATAGCCTATAATGTTATAGAAGTATATATACTTTAGCCATAGGGTATTTGAAAATATTTCTACTCTGTTATCAAATTTAAATGGTAGTATAGGTAGTTATGGAATTCTAGATTAAAAATGCTTTTCCCTAGGGAATTAAATCTAGACTCCACCATTTTCTAGAATCTAATTATGCTGGCTAGACTTCTGGTACCATTTGGCTTCACATTTGTGCATATGAGCTCCCCACCCACCCACACTTTACAAGCTTGTGAGATCTTAATTTTTTCTGAAGTGTTTTGAAATTTCATGATTTTCTCATGTGACAATCTTTCTCTTTTATCAACTAGTTTTTTGACCCTTTCAGTCTGAAAATTCAGTTAATGAGAAATTTTACAATTCCTACATACCATTTCTTCTTTTTTTTTTCTATAACACATATCAGAGATATATTGCACCTGTAAGATATTGACTTAAGATAAAAATTGGTCATCTTTTTATTTTAAAACATTTTCTTGTTCTCTGTCCCTATTTATTTATGTAATTTTTTTCCATTTTCTTTCTCTTCTCCTTTCCTTTGTTTGTCTGTGTTTATTTATCTGCCCTGTTCCTAGTGCCTACAAGTCTGAGCATCCAGGAGTTCTGCCGAGTATAAGGAATCAGGCATTGTCAGTACCTTTCTTCTAAAAAAAAGCAGTAACTTTCTCTCCTCTCAAAAGGAAGAGAAAATTTTCTGTTCTGTTTTCCATCCTCTCAAGTTTTACTGAGCTAGCTTCTTTGCTATTGTCTCTTCTCATATTCACATAGTATGATCTAATGACTTTTTTTCTCTTTTACCCTTTTACTAGAAATAGAGACTATAAAATCATGTTTATTTGGAAACTTCTTTTTATACTTTTAGTTTACAATGGAGTAATAAGAAAAAATATCAAATTTGATATTTCAAAGGATGAAAATAAGCCGAGTTAAAATTTTCTTAGAAGGACAAATATGCTAAGGGTACAAGAAGAAATGAGCAATTTTAATTCACTAGGAAATTTTTCACTTTGTGTTTTCAGTTCTTGATACTATTTTTTTTATCAGTTATCCTTAGTTGTTTTTTTAAAGTTTTTTTATTTATTTATTTGACGGACAGATATCACAAGTAGGCAGAGAGGCAGGCAGAGAGAGGGGAGGAAGCAGGCTGTCCGCAGAGCAGAGAGCCTGATGCAGGGCTTGATCCCACGACCCTGGGATCATGACCCCAGCTGAAGGCAGTGGCTTTAACCCACTCAGCCACCCAGGCGCTCTGTTATCCTCATAGTTTTGACATAATTTTGTACATGTATGAATTCACTCCAAAAGTTTAGGGACCACTTTTATCACGAGAAGTAGCAGTATCTACCTCTTAAATACAGTTAACCCTTGAATTACATGGGTTTGAACTATGCAGGTCCACCTAACATGCAGATTTTTTTCAATAAATACAGTGTGGTACTATATGTGTATTTTCTCTATAATTTTTCTTAATAACATTTTACTTTCTCTAGTTTACTTTATTGTAAGAACACAATATATAATACATGTATCATACAATATATGTGTTAATTAATTAATCATTTGGTGTTGGGAAATCTTCCAGTCAACAGTAGGCTATTAATAGTTAAGTTTTGGGGGAGTCAAAAGTTATATGTGGATTTATCCTCCACCAGGGCTTAATGCCCCAACCCTATAGTTGTTCAAGGGTCAACTCTACTTCCTTTCCTTAAAGTTGCTCTTTCCACTTTATCTAAGCCCTATCAACCCATGTTGTACAACATTCATTATATGTACAGTAATGTACAAAGAGCTAACCAGTGTTTCAGGAATTGACAGTGTCCTCAGAAAGCATTATAATATGAAATAGAAGAAATCAATGTGTGGAAAATGCA
>ML106822.1:0-11249 GCA_003697995.1 Taxidea taxus jeffersonii
TAATCACTTGTGAGCAACCGAAATCTACAGCTTATCATTGGAGCACTTTGGAAGAAACCTTTTAAAGCCCATCCTAGCAATCGATCAGTCAGTCAGCAAGCACGCAAGCAAACAGAACACCTAAAAAAACAGGTCCTTAAAAAAATAAAAACAACAGGAGCACCTGGGTGGCTCAGTGGGTTAAGCTCTGCCTTCGGCTCAGGTCATGATCTCAGGGTCCTGGGATCGAGCCCCGCATCGGGCTTTCCGTTCAGCTGGGAGCCTGCTTCCTCCCTCTCTGCCTGCCGCTCTGCCTGCTTGTGATCTCTGTCTGTCAAATAAATAAATAAACTCTTTAAAAAAATAAAAATAAAAACAACAACTTAACTTGCTGGTGGAGCGGAGAGATCACAGTATAGGGTTTGACAGCCCGGGTCTTCACATCCCAGGCTTGCCCACTCAAGCCCCAGAGTTTACAGGCTGTGTGACCTTGAGCAAATCCTGTCGCCTCTCGGATCCTAGTTCCTCACCTGAAAACTAGGATCAGAATCTCTACTGCAGAGTGATCAGGAAAATGACAAAACTGATGACTGTGTTTGTCAGCTCAGGAGAGCTGAAGCAACCGGTAATTCTTTTCTCACAGTCCTGGAGGCTGAGGAGGCCAAGACCACAGTGCCAGCGTGGTTGGTTTCCGGTGAGAGCCCTCTTCTCTGGGTTGTAGGTGGCTGCCACCTTGCTGTGTGCTTCTGTGACTTCTTTGCCCTGGAGCCAGGCCACTCCCTTACGACCTCATTTAACCTTCATGACCACCTTGTGGGCCCTATCTCTAAACACAGACACATCGAGGGTTAGGGCCTCAACCTGTGAGCCAACGGGGTGACAGTGGGAAAGGATTCAGTCCACAGCCATGACAGAAGGACCACCTTATTTGGCATCACGGGGCACAGCAGGGCTGGGCAACCTCTGGTCCCCTTCCCTCCCCCTTAGCAAGGCTGGGCAGCCTCATTCAGAACATCAGACACGGTTTTCCTCTCGCACAAGAACTGGCAGGGCCAGAGCCAAAAGGAAACAGCGTTCTTCGAAAATCAAGTTATTCCCTCAGTTCATAGTTGATTTGTTTAATTTGTTTGTTTGGGATTCCTTTTGTTTGTTTTTTTCGTAGTCCCAGGCACATCTAATTTATATTTTTCGAGAAGATGAAAATTTGATTGTGTTTCATAGGAGGGGCACCAGCCGTGCTCGTGACATGTTCTTGGAGTCGACCCCCATGCGGAGAAGCTTCTGAGCTGTCGCCTCTCCCGCCGGCAGACAGGAATGGCATCTGTGTGCCTCAGTAGCACAACTATTGGTAACAGTGGCTCGGGAAGTCTTCAAACACTAATTTTAGCTGTTCTCATCCCTCAGCTTTTATGAGTCCTTGGGAAAACATTTTTTTGCTTAGCCAAAGCTTCTTTGATGTTGCTGAACATTTAAAAAAAAAAAAAAAGGTACTCTTGCCCATATGGAGGAAGTGTGTTGTTTTTTTGTCACCGTCGTCAGAATTGGCGAGTGAGCTAGGCCTACAGAGAATAAGGATTAAGGTTGCAGTGCTTCTGAAATGCTAGAGGAGATGCAACCCAGAAATTCTGCCACACCCCGTCCCAGTGGTCAGCACAGAGCTGGGGTGGGGGGATGCTGCTCTGTGTCCAGTTCTCCCACCTGTGGGCCCGGAAAAAGGTTGGGGTCGCTGGAGACCGGAATGGATGAATGTGCCCTTCACTCCTTTGACTCCACGGTGTGGGGGGAGGGGGTGGCAAAGACACTGGCCTTTCGCTTAAACACGCTGAGTTATCTTTGGTGCCTAAGGAACTAACCGGTTTCTGAGTGCTGAAAGTAATTGCTGCCTCAGGCCAGCCTCAGAAATTTCAGGAATGCTTTACACCAGGGGAAGTTGGGCCAGTCGTGTGGGTCAGACATTAAATTACAATCAGCTTGTGGTTTTCATGCTAAGCCTGGGAGGCCTCCTCACTGTTAGGGAAGGAAGGTGAGCCTGGGCCATGGGCACTCCCTAGGGTAGCATGAGTGGCCCATGGGTCCCCACTCTGTCAGACTGAGAAGTGCAGAGGCTGCTTTCACATCTGTCCATCCCGCTGGCCCCGGGATCCTAGGGTTCACACTAGCTGCCGGCCTCCTGTCCTCCCTCCTATTAATCCAGCAGCTTCTTAGAGTTGGGTGGGAGAGGAGTGGGGGAGATAAGTAGAGAGATGAGGAGGGAGACCGGAACTCCTCACCCCCACTGCCCAAGAAAGCCAGCTCTGAATGATGCTTGTAACAACAAGGTCGGGCCTATTGATGGCTTCTTCCTTGGAGCAGGGATGTCCGGTTCAATTTAAGAAATGTTTAAGAGTCTCCCGTGCGGGGCCAGCATTGTACCAAGTGCTGATGGTAGGGTTACGATCGGAAAGAGTGCAGAATGTGAGAACTAAAAGCCAAGTGTTGTAAAAGCTAACTGTTCAGGTTACCCACTCGTGGTTTCATTTTCCCAGTAAAAGTACAGATTTTTTTTTTTAAAGATTTTATTTATTTATTTGACAGATAGGGAGCACAAGTAAGCAGAGCAGCAGGCAGAGGGAGAGAGAGAAGCAGGCTGTCCGTGAAGCAGGGAGCCCGATGCGGGGCTCGATCCCAGGACCCTGGAATCATGACCCGAGCCGAAGGCAGCCGCTCAAACAACTGAGCCACCCAGGTGCCCCAGGAGTACAGATTTTAATTGTCATTCTCTTCCATGGAGTTCTCGAAGATCTTTACAGAATACATATTCAGTATTCATGGTGATATATGTCGAAGTAATTAAAACATGGGTGGGATAAGGGAATATGGAAGAGTAACCAGAAAACTCAAAGAATACATTTAAAAATTAAAGTTCTAAGATCGCAGGACACCTGGGTGGCTCCTTTGGTTAAGCATCTGCCTTCAGCTCAGGTCATGGTCCCAGGGTCCTGGGATCGAGTCCCACATCAGGCTCCTTGCTCAGCAGGGAGTCTCCTCCCTCTCCCTCTGTCTGCTGCTCCCCCTGCTTCTTCCTCTCCTTCCACTTGCTGCTTCCCCGCCAAAAAAAAGTTCTAAGGTCACTAAATGATAAAAAGACTATTAACTTAAAATGATAAAAAGACCATGGACGGTCACGAAGTGAGATTATCCATCAGATGAACCCTTGTTCGTCTCTAGACATGGCAAGTGTGTGGGTGGGGAGGTCAGTTACATCTGTGGGTGACCTGAAGAGCTCATTATTGTCTCTCACTGTAATTTCCTTTCTACATATAGTTGACAAGCTGGAGTGTGGCCCCTCTTCCTGGTATAGTGGGCTTGTTAGTGACTCTCCCCTCACCTGCCTAGACACCCTGTTGACTGCTGGGGTCCACTGGGGTGGCCAACGAATGAAAGTATTCAAGAGCACCTGAACCATTTAAGAGATTGGACCAGTTGTTTTCCTTTCTTTTTTTTTTTTTTTTTTGGTGTGTGTGTGTGGCTTGTATTGTGACATCTGCCAGGAGATGCTAATTACAGCAATTAAGTAAAATGAGAATGTAATATTGCTTAGCAACCCAGTTACCTAATATGTAATTTCACTAATTTGGCGGAATCTGTGTGCTGCAACTGTTTTTGTTTTAATTAAGGATATTAATAATAATGTGTTTGTATGGAACATTTTATGCAACATTCTCTAACACCCATCCAGAATTAAATTAGTGCACGAGCATCCTTTGTGAGACAGGTTTTTTTTTGTTTCTGTTTTTCTCAAAACCAATCAGGCAGAGGGATATATCTGAAGACGCAGAAACCGTTTGCAGTCTAGTTCCTCGGTTGTTGGTAGAGATGCATTTTGCCTGGCCTCCTGTGGGAATGAGGGGATTTCCTACTGCCAAGTTCCCCCAAGTCTCAGACAAAGAATTTGACCAGTGAATGGGCTTATCCCACAGCCACACTGAGCCTTGTAGAATCCTCCTTGTGAGCCACTTTGGGCCATTGCAGTAATTTAGAAACATTTCACCCTTTTTTTTTTTTTTAATGTGGGTGAGGGACCCATTTATATTTAAATGTAGGTAGCTTGGATCCATGCTGACCGGGAATGTGAAATCTTAAGGACTCCTTTGTTTTTGTTTTTGTTTTTTTTTTATAAAATGGTTACCTTCTACTCCAAGACCAAAAAAGATACTCTGACTCCCTAAACAACCAAGTCAACAACAAACTGCTGAAAACACTAGTTGGTAAAGATAGACTGGAAGGAAGGAATAGGAAATGGATGTTAGGCTAATCCCATAGAACATCTCATCCCACTTACCTTTCTAGATCACTTTTCTCCAGGATTGAATTAATCTGGAAATGAGCATTTCATGGATCTAACCCAAGTTCTTTGGATCCAGCATTAGCTACTGTTTGATGTGGATGCAAGACCCAGGGTGGGAGAGAAGTCACAGTATCTCATAGCAGTCCTTAATCACAAACTTCTTAGAAAAGAGTCCTCCGTGTATTCTGGCTACTCATTTCGCAAATATTTACTGAGTGCTTGCCACAGGCCTGGAATTGTTCTGGGTTGTACATGTACAGCAGGGAACAATTCAATAAAAATTGCTTCCCTGATCGAACTAATGGTAACAGTTGCTTCGCCTGTATATTCTGTTCCAGGTGCTGTTCCATGCAGTATTCACATAACTCATTTCATCCTTAGCAACAACACAATGAGGTAGGCATCCGGCTATCCCCAGATTGCATTCGAGGAATACAAGGCATGGAGGGTGTAGGTAACTTGCCAAGTCACCCGGTTGGCAGAGAGCCGGGTTGGGTGCTCTGGCTCTGCTCTGCCCCCTCACATCTAAGTCTTCATTCTCCTGCCCCACTCATGTTAATGGGCCTTTCACAGGTTCACTAACTCATACACCCAGATAATAGGAAATGTAGAGTCTTGCTGGAGTCTGTGGCTTTGGTTCCAACCATGGGAACGTGTGTTTGAATTCTATAACCAGGGAACAAAGCATGTCCTTGGGCTTCTCTCGCAGGTTCAGATAAAACTGAGAAGCTGGGTGTGAATTGCAGCTTAAAAGCCTGTCCCAGGCTGCCTGCCCGTGTCTTCTTCCGACTGGGTAAGAAAGTTATCTTCTCTTGGGAGAGAGCATTTTCTTGGTTGTTGTTGCTTAGTCCCTGCCACAGATAAGAGACAGATGGTCGTATTTTTAAACTATACAAATAGCTTAAAATGTAAAATAATTGAAACATAAATAATAGCTATTTCAGATTCTCCCTTGAGACTGCAGATCAGAAAAAATCTTTGGGAAGAATCTTGAGAGGAACGTCAAAAGGCTGTTCCCAGCAGAATGGGACAGACGACGCATTCTCTCTCGATGCCCTGCCTTTCTAACGGGCACCTGATGACTTTAAAAAATCTTAATGTCCGGCTGACATTCACCTGCTATTTAGTGTCCAGAGTCCAGCTACAGTGATGTGTTTCCCAGTATGGCCTACAAACAAAGACCCCAAGAGGGGGGACTTTTCACTGTCCCACGTTTCATAGCATTTCAGAATAGGTCGGGTTGTATGCGTGTGAGTGAGTGTGTGTGTGTGTGTGTGTGTGTGTACTTTCCTTTCCAAAAATGACCTCACATTTTTATTTTTTATTTTTAAGATTTTATTTATTTGAGAGAGAGAGAACATGCATGAGCGGGGGGAGAGGCAGACTTCCCTGCTGAGTAGGGAGCCCGAAGTGGGCCTCGATTCCAGGACCCTGGGATCATGACCTGGGCTGAAGGCAGATGCTTAACTGACTGAGCCACCCAGGCGCCCCTGAACTCATCACATATTTAAAACGTTTTTGAAAACTTGTATTCATGAAGTTATTCAGCCAACAGAATCAGTGAGAGATGCCATAAGTCTACTTACTAAAGGCTACTTTAAAAGAATCCATTACTGGGGCGCCTGGGTGGCTCAGTGGGTTAAAGCCACTGCCTTCGGCTCGGGTCATGATCCCAGGGTCATGGGATCGAGCCCCATATCGGGCTCTCTGCTCTGCGGACAGCCTGCTTCCTCCTCTCTCTCTGCCTCTCTGCCTACTTGTGATCTCTGTCTGTCAAATAAATAAATAAAATCTTTAAAAAAAAAAAAAAAGAATCCATTACTGAATTTGGCCTGGGAATGAAGTCAAAGAATCTACTTTATTCCGTGTTATGAAAATCAGGATATCATTTTCACTTTTCCAGTCTTGGAACCTCTGACTTGTTCTCCCTGAGTTCCTAAAGATCACCGCCCTGCCCCCAGCCCGAGTTTCCCTTCTGCAGCGTGTAAGGCCTCCTAGTTCGTTGGTGTATAATCCCCCAGCAAGGACTCAAGTTCATCGGAAGCATCAGGCAGCTCTCTTCCAAACGCCGCTCCCTTCTTGACTTCTGCTGCACTTCCCTCGGGCTCCCATCTCAAAAACATTCTTTTCATTAAAGCAGCAAAGCAAGGATTTTCAAGTCCTATCTTCCCTCGGGCATCCATCAATATCACTATTAGCTAGAGATGCCAGCTGCCTCTTCCTTATCTTCACACACACCGACATCCAAACAGAGTGACTCATGTCATCCTTGCCATCGTCAGGAAACCTTCCCTTGCGTGGACCCTCCATCTCCCCCCTGCGTGATTGTTTCTTTTGAATAGCGCTTTGACTCTCAGTGAAAACAGCCTGTCCTTCACCGTGGACGTGGTGCTTGTGGGTCCTGGTGTTACTTCATTTGGAACCCAGATATTGGGTTCTTAAGATCTTAAGGAACTTGGGCAATATGGCTTCAGTTTCTGTTGATTGGAGGTGCCTGCGAGCCCTGAGCGGTGATGCTCCGGGAACAGTTGGACAATACAGTATCCAATGTTGTATAGCTGATTATTATTTAATTGGTTGGAGTTGGAAAAATGCCAATACAAATTCATCTAGCAAAAGATTTTATGGAACGTTTATAAATGTAATCAGACCACTGTTTTCCTCTGTATCTTCCTTGAGCTGCCACTCCTATTCCTGTGGCAACCCACATAATTAAAGAGAGGAAAGAGAAAGGATCTTGGTCTTACCTTGTCAGGTGGCCTTGTCTCGTTTTTGCAATGCCATGATTTATAAAACCCCTCTGTTCGGACTTCTCAAGATAGCATAGCGGTACATGTCTGCATCTCTGTGGATTGTCTCCAGCTTTCTACTGTTGACAATCAGAAGCAATTAGTTGGGGATGATATAAAGAGCAAAGAAATCTATATTTCCAGCATCTTGATAGGAATGAAATGACAAATATGTTGACAAATGTAGGGTTCCTCTTTGTCCTTGTGCCAGAATCTGCTGCTCTCCATTGCTGTGATGGGACAATTTTTACTCCAGGTTCAGGTTCACCCTCTAAAGAAAGACCTCCATAGTAGTCAGTTTGCCCCACTGAAGAGGAATAATTTCCACCCAGCCACCTGACCCTGGTTCATCTCTTTCACTTGACATCTGCCAGAGGCTGGTTCCAACTTTCTTCCATGTTCTAGGAGTGAGCCTCCCAAGAACAGGGACAGAACTTGGAGTGGAGAGTCTGCGGGAATCAGAGGAAAGAGGGCACTTCCCCTCTTGAACTTGGACCACATCTTTTCTACTCACACCATGCCTAGCCGTGGTTTTGCGGAGTAGGTGCTTTTATTATTGGCTAGGATGCCATAACAAAATACTACAAAGCAGGTGGCATACACAACAGAAATTTATTTTCTCACAATTCTGGAGACTAGAAGTCCAAGATCAAGGTGCCATCAGGGTTGGTTTCTGGTGAGGGCTTCTTTCCTGGCTTATAGACAGCTGCCTTCTTGCTCTGTCCTCTCCTGGCCTTTCCACTGTGTGTGTATGGAGGGAGAGAGATCTCTGGTATCTCTTTCTTTTCTCATAAGGCCGCCCTCCTACCGGTTGAGGCCCCGCCCCATCCTTGTGCCTTCAATAAACTTTATTAGCTCATTATAGGCCCTATTTCCAAATACAGTCAACATTGGGGGTCAGGGCTTCAACCTATGAGTTTTAGGGGGACACAGGTCCATAGCAGTGTCCCATGGATGCGGGTAGGATATATCAGTTGGCGAATAGCAAAATCTTTATTGATTGAATGAATGAATGACTTTGTGACTTTTTTGGTGGTCATTTGAACAGAAAATACTTGAATAGAGCAGGAAGCTCCTCTAAGGTCCCTCGGAGCACCTCCAAATCCAACAGTGTCCTGTAACTTCAACTGGCAGGTCTCAGCGTCTCTTCTGTCTCACTTGCTGGAGGCCCGTTGGTTCGTGTAAGGGATTAATGAGGTCACAGGTATAGGTTTCATCCCACGTGGCTCAGTTAGCCTCACGTTGAGAAAGGCTGTTCCACTGCAGGTGTTAAGTCTGAAGAGCTAGACGAGGGTCATTTAGAACAGCCCCGACATAAGCACATGCAGGAGGACATAGAAGAGCTCATCTGGTATTCCAACCCTGACTTGACACCAGTGTTAAACGAACGACGGACAAAACATTTATGACGCTCGGTGTCGGAACATATGTATTTTTCAGCAGAGTGGAAATTTTCAGTGGAATGGAAAATTTTATAGAAGAAATGAAATCCCAGTAAATCACTCAACTTTTTAATGGATTTGTTTCCAAGTTTTTCTCGTACATAGTTGAATTGCATACCCAGAGATTTTCAACAGATCTCTATATATTTCCCCACACTGGCCATATGTGTTTATAAAATAATTTTCAAGGACTGTGTAATACTCCACACAGAGGAGTGTACCCATATGCGTCGTGTGGATGTTGGGTGTAGTTCACCTGTTATTTTTTTTAAGATTTAGTTATTTATTTGAGGGAGGAGTAGGAAGGGGCAGAGGGAGGAGAGAGAAGCCCAAGCTGACTCCATGCTGAGTGTAGAGCCGGAGGCAAGGCTCGATCCCAGGACCCTGAGATCAGGACCTGAGTTGAAACCGAGAGTCTGAAGCTTATCCAAGTGCGCCACCCAGGTGCCCCTGTAGGTCACTCGATTTTAATCTGGAAAAGTATTTTTTTGTTACCAATATGCACATTAGGTAGCGGAAAAGACAATTTGCTTTCTCTGGTTGTTTACAGACAGCCCTGCACGCTTCATTAAGCAGCGCCGGTGTGTTCAAAGGAACACGTTATTCAGCATGTCTGTTCTTCAGATAACAAATCAACTTGTTCTTTAAGGGAGAGACTAGATAATTCGTGCTTGATTAGTGGAAAAATCCATTTCTCCTCTTCTCTTTTCTTTTCAATGAATGAAATTTGGTGATGAGACAAATAACTACGGCAGCAGTCCTCCTTCCAACAGCTCTTTCCTCATCCTTGCTGCCTGTAACACCCCGAGTTTCCCCATCAAGGACTCCCTGTGCCCTGTACCCATCAGCTGGATACAAGACTTTCTCATACCTTGTTTCACTGGGTTAATAATTTAATTCTCTATACCCAGATCTGCCAACAGCAAATTTTCCAATAAATCGCATTTTTCCAGTTATTGGCTCTAATTTTGTAGTCTGCCTGGAGGAAAATTAATATTGGTAGGAAATTCACAAACAAGTGACATTCTCCACGAGGCTGGTGTATCTTTTTCTCCCTTCGCTTGTGCCTCTGTGTTACATTTCTGCTGGCCCTGGGTTGTGGCAGAGCTGATGTCCCCTCGGAGGAAATTTAGGGATGGAAAGTAAGAACATGCCAGGCTAGAGAAGGCATAAGGGAACTATCATTTACAGAATGCTTCTTATGATCACTAAGCACTGGATGCAGGGCTTTGTGTATTTTATGATACTGAATCCCAAGCGTGGGAGGCAGGAATTGCATTTTTTTTTAAGATTTTATTTATTTATTTGTCAGAGAGAGTGAGCATAGGCAGACAGAGTGGCAGGCAGAGGCAGAGGGAGAAGCAGGCTCCCTGCTGAGCAAGGAGCTGGATGTGGGACTCGATCCCAGGACGCTGGGATCATGACCTGAGCCGAAGGCAGCCGCTTAACCAACTGAGCCACCCAGGCGTCCCAAGGAGTTGCATTTTTAAAATAAGGAATCCGAAAGTGGAGGCACAGGGGCTAGGGAAGGGGTTATGGGACTGATACTTCGTACAAACCCTACGCTAGGTCTGTGCCGAACGTAGACAGTTTACAGTATTATTATTAATATTGTTATTTCACAGATTTCACAGATTACTTCAATTATTTAAGTGATCTGTACACCCCATATGGGGCTCGATCTCACCACCCTGGGGTCAAGAGCTGTGTGCTCTTCTGACTGAGCCAGCCAGGCGCCCCCAACTGATAACAGATTTTAAGATTTTAAAAAAGGAAGAACTAAGTGTATTTCCTGAAGCAACTAAAACGTAAACACCATTGAATATAAAAGCACTTTGGAGCAACTCAGAAAACACTGTAAACTCTCGGTCTTTTATACCTGTTCTTAATGATTTTTTACCCGGCCCTCAGTCCCTTTAAAACCTATGGCAGGCTTTTGAGAAATGCTTTATGAGTCCTTTAGCCTCTCCTAGATTTTGGAAACCATGTCAGCACACTATCCCAGATTCTTCTCTCAATGAGATTCGTGGACATTCTCTGTTATTATTATTTTGTATTGAGGTGTCATTGATTAAATTTAAAATACACAAAATAATCATTTCATATACATATATATTGTGAAATGAGTACCACAATCAAGTTAATTAATAAACCCAGCACCTCACCTAGTTACTTTTGGGGCATGTGTGTGGGGGGAGATGCTTAAGATCTACTCTCAGCAAATTTCAAGTATACAATCCAGTATTAAGTACAGTCATCAATCATGCTGTACATTAAACCCTCGGGACTTACTCATCTTATCACTAAAAGTTTGTACCCTTTGACCAACATCTCCCTCATTTCTCCCACCTTCTAGCCACTGGCAGCCATCATTCTGCTCTGTTTCTATGAGCTTGACCTTTTTCAGTTTCCACATTTGAATAACACCCAATATTGTCTTTCTCTGTGTGCCTTATTTTGCTTAGCCATAATGCCCTCCAGGCTCATCCATCCTGTTGCAAATGGCAGGATTTCCTTCCTTTTTAAGGCTGAAAACTATTCTGGCATGTGTGCATGTGTGCTTGTGTGCTTGTGTGCTTGGGCACACGTGCCCCGTTTACCCATTTACCCATCAATGGTCATGTAGGTTGTTTCTGTATCTTTTCTATATCTTGGATCTTGTGAATAGTGCTGCAGAGAACATGGTGTTGTAGATACCTCTTTTTTTTTTTT
>ML106822.1:11349-53565 GCA_003697995.1 Taxidea taxus jeffersonii
GGAGGAAGCAGGCCCCATGCAGAGCAAAGAGCCCGATGCGGGGCTCAATCCCAGGACTCTGGGATCATGACCTGAGCCGAAGGCAGAGGCTTTAACCCACTGAGCCACCCGGGAGGCCCCCCCTTTTTTTTAAAAGATTTTATTTATTCATTTGATAGAGATCACAAGCAGGCAGAGAGGCAGGCAGAGAGAAAGGAAGGGAAGCAGGCTCCCTGCTGAGCAGAGAGTCCGATGTGGGGCTCGATCCCAGGACTCTGGGATCATGACCTGAGCCGAAGGCAGAGGCTTTAACCCACTGAGCCACCCAGACACCCCTGGGCGTGTGTTTTAAAGCCAGTGTGAACATCATGTGGTAAAGGTCACCCTCAGAATCCCCTGAAATCTCCCGTAAAGTACAGTTCTCTTCCTTTTCTCAGGAAGCCCCAGTATCGCCAGCTCTTCCTGGGCACAGGATCGCTTAGCACAAGGGCACAGATCGCTGCTTCTTCCGCTGAGTCTCCTGGTGGCTTGCTTGCGCTGGGACGCTCTGTGCCCAACAGACGCGTCCCCAGAAGGACGTTGGGTGCAGCCAGATGCGGCAAACCACAAGGAACACAGGGGAAGGGAATCTGACGCAGGAAACAGTGTCATGCTCACCCTGGGAGATACACATGCCCAGGAATGGAACGGAGAAGAAGGGACGGACACATTCTTTCAATTGTTCTCTTTTGCGCTTTCTTAATTCTCTTTTTGGCAGAGCAAGTGTAGTTGAATTCGTCTCATTAAAGGCATGTCATTCAGCTCCTCTGCACCTGTCACCAGACACAGTGCCCCGGGCACCTTTAAGTCCCACTCTATCCCTGGGGACAAACTGGCTCAGCGGAAGGCAGAAAAACCACAAGGAACGCTGGCACAAGAGCAGACCCTCTGGGGCTAGGGCAGAAAACCGAGAGCAAATCAGCAATCTGGGAGCTTTTTACGGTGACAAGTCAGGGGAACACATTGGTTTCCGGTTTGATGATTTTCTCTCTCTCTCTCAACAGGCTGGTCCATTCAGGTCCGGGCAAAGGCTCGCCCCAGGCTGGTGTGGATCTGTCCTTTGCGACGCGAACGGGCACCAGGCAGGGGATTGAAACGCACCTGTTCAGAGCTGAGACCAGCAGGGACCTCTCCCACTGGACGAGGACCATCGTGCAGGGCTGCCACAACTCGGCGGAACTGGTCACCGAGGTCACCACAGGTGAGCCCCACTAGCTCTCAGGGCACCAGCGCACCCCGTCCTCCACCCCTCCCCAGCGTAGTTCCAGGATCGGCCTTCTGGGCTGTTTGGAATTCCAGAAGTGACCTTATTAAATGCTTCCAGATTAGGGTACCGTGTGCCCTACTCAAGTGTAAGCCTTTTCCCATCTCCATTCAAAAAAGAGTTCGTCGCCTAGAGAGTCAGAGGACATCTTCCTACCTGTGACCCCAGGGGGCTTCCTGCAGGCACGAGCTTTGAGGCACCGACTAGCAGGGTTCTTGTTTTAAACAGCGGAGACTGACTCTGAGTCATTTATCACAGAGTAAAATTCTTGGAAATAATAATTTTGGTAGCTCCCAGGGTTGATGGGGAAACTGGGGCACCAGTTTGTGAAAAAGAGCAGGAAGCAGAGGCATGGCGGGGGTGGCGGGTTTCAACAGCAAAGGGCAGAGCCTTGAGAAGAGACACCGGTGCCACTGGTCTGAGTGTTGACGCCAAGGTGGGATGGAAGGAGCGCACAGTGAGCGCAGCCCCATTCATGCAGAGCTCTAAGAAAGGACTATTTATGTGGGTTATTTACATGGATTAGATGTTTGTAAAAGGAAGACTCCTTCATTCATATTTTTTTTTCAAGATTTTGGTTTTTTATTTGACAGAGAGAGACACAGCAAGAGAGGGAACACAAGAACACAAGCAGGGGGAGTGGGAGAGGGAGTAGCAGCTTCCTCGGTGAGCAGGGAGCCTGATGTAGGGCTCAGATACCACCCCGTTGGATCATGACCCAAGCCAAAGGCAGACGCTTAAGGACTGAGCCACCCAGGGGCCCCAGGAACACCCTTTCTATACCGTCCTATTTATTGAGTGTACTCACAATGTGCTAGGCATTTTATATAATGTCTCTTGGTATTTCCCACACTAAGAGAAACAACCCTATTATGGGTCAAGAAATCAATGAATTGAAGCAAGACCAATATTTAAAAAATTAAATTAAATGGAATACACGTATCAGTGTAATTACTGCTTAGATTTGTGGAACTTTGGATTCAGGGCTGTGTGCGTCCCACGTCACAAATCATTGCCTTATCTCATCGAATCCTCACAATTCCCTTGCCAGTCTGATTTTACCAAATCTGGAAGCAAATCCTTAAGAGAAGTTAAGTAACTTGTCCAGGATCTCACAACTAATAAATGTCAGGACCGACTTAAACACTATGTGGTGTCATCCTAAAGCCCATTCTTCATTGATTCCAGGGCCTACCGAGACATGAACGCACCGCCGTACCACTGGTCAAAACCCAGCAGTTCTGTTCAGGCTGTTGTGGTGAATGATTTTCATACCACTCTCCAAATCAGATGAGTGATAGGTGATTGATAGATGACAGACAGACAGGTAGAAATGCATCTGTATGTAAATATATAGATAATTTTTTGTTGGCCAAAGAAAAAAGTAGAGACTAGAAACTAATATGAATTTCGGTGAATAAGCTAAGTATATACTGTAAAATCTTGGACATTGGGACACCTGGGTGGCTCAGTCCGTTAAGCATCCAGCTCTTGGTTTCGGCTCAGGTCATGATCTTGGGGCCATGAGATCGAGCCCCACATCAGGCTCCACACTCCACAGGGTCTACTTGAGATTCTCTCTCCCTCTCTGTTGGGCCTGCCCCACCTCTCTAAAATAAATAAATAAATATTTAAAAATAAATAAAATAAAGTCGTGTACATTTGCTAAGGCAGAGTCCACATAAACCTGGTGATTTTCAGCAGCCTACACCACGTACAGCTAACAGTGTCGTTGATGCTCTTGCTCCTGGTTCTGAGATCTAGGATTGTTTCTGGTGCTGAGACTGAAGGCCAACCTCTCTTCCACGTCTCCTGCAGTCACTCATAACGAGGGCATATGTGACAGAGTAGCGGCTCTCCTCAGCAGCAGTCTTCCAGTAAATCCACCTTTCCATCCCACTGGCTGCTTAGAATATTCTCTATTCTAATATATCTCTAAGAAAACAGGCATGTTTTCTTGCCTGTTCTTTCATTTCTCTCTGTCTCTGGGGAACCCGTACAAGGAAACAGCCATGGTGTGGGATGTAAGCCAGAAAGCCCTGGATTCAAATTCCAGTCCTAATTCTTTCTTTCTTTTTTTTAAGATTTTATTTATTTATTCATGGGAAACAGAGAGAGAAAGGCAGAGGGAGAAGTAGGCTCCCCACTGAACGGGGATCCTGATGTGGGACTTAATCCCAGGACTCTGGGGTCACAACCTGAGCCACCCAGGCGTGCCTCCTATTTCTTTCTTAATCTCTTACTTACTCTTACTCGTATCTCTTGTTTTCGTCATCTGTAAAAAGAAGGAAATAATAGTACCCACCTCACAGAGTTGTCAAGAATGAAGAGAAATAACCCACGTGAGTCTCCTGGCCCAGTGCTTGACGCATAAGCTCTGTCTACATGTCATTATTAACAATTAGTTGTTACCCTTGTCATTATGTCCCCAAACCTGTGCTGTCCAGTATGCTAGCTTCTGGTCATGTGTGGCTATTTCAATGTAATTAATTAAAATTAAATGAATTCCTGAATCACATGAGCCCCATTTCCAGGACTTAGTCACCCCCTGTGCCTACCTAATGGCTACCATGAAAGGTGGTGCAAATCTAGAACATTTCCGTCATGGCCCAGAGTGCTTTTGTACTGCTGTGCTCTAGAGGAATGGATTTCCTGTAAGACATCTTAGGTGCAGCATTTCCAAACAACAGAAGTAGAGTTCTTTTTGGTTTACTCTTAAAACCTCAGAATGCTGTGATTCAGCCGTTTGGGGTTGGGGCCTGAGATTTTGTATCTGGTTACATCCCAGGTGGTATGGCTGCTCCTGGGCCATGGAGCACTCTGGGAGCAGCACAGCACCAGGGAGCAGCCTCCCCCAGGAGCAACTCCCACTCAGGAGTAGTCGAAAAGATGGGACACGTGTCAGTGTGTGCCAAGTTTCTCCACATTCCCTCTACTCACGCAAACATGAAAAACCAGATGTTTTGTAGAATGTCTGCTATAGCAACTCCAACAAAATTCCTGTCTTTTTGTAATCACCCTGAAACTGATCAGTGCCCCCCACCATTTCCCGTCATTGCTGGCAACCTCTTGCGAGTCTCCCTGAAGCTCTTACTCTTATGCTGCATCTATACGGCAAAAAAAACCTACAGCTTTGGACCTGAGAGTTGGAAACCCAGAAAACTAGACCTAATGAACTGATACGTGTAAATACCGGAGAAGTTCACGCCCCTTGCCACAAATTCAGGAGTGTTCTAGGAAAGAATGGAGATGGCCAAGGGGATTTGGTTTAGTTTTTATTCCGCAGATTTTGTAAAATCTTTCTTTCTCAACAAGCTGAACACTGCTTAGACAGGAAAGCCACGGAGCGGTTTTAGACCAGCCAAAGGAAACAACAAAGCACTGTGTGCACTGAGCTAGCCCCGTGGCGGGAGAGAAGAAATTCTGCAATGACCGCAGGTGCATCCCGGCAGATAGAAAGATGCCTTGTGGGAGTTGGGGAATGGGCCTTGTGTTTTGATCAGAACTTCAGTTAACTTGCTAATGTGTTTGATTTGTCCTATGTGAACTGAGAACATCTTCAGATAATCAGTTCCATTACAGGAAGGCCGTGAACACAGCTGAGGTCAACTAGAACTGAAAGTAACCACAATCAGTTGATTCTGAATGTCTGAGGGCATAGCTTTAAAGTTCAAATACAGAGGAAGGAAAAAGAAAAACCTGTTTAACGCTCATTTGCCGACTTATTCTACAGGTAATAGAAGTAAAGAGGGTCAGAAATAAGGATTCAAGGGGCGCCTGAGTGGCTCAGTGGGTTAAAGCCTCTGCCTTCAGCTCGGGTCTCGATCCAGGGTCCCGGGATGGAGCCCCAGCCCTGCATCCGGTTCTCTGCTCCGTGGGAAGCCTGCTTCCCTTCCTCTTTCCGCCTGCCTCTCTGCCTGCTTGTGATTTCTGTCTGTCAAATAAATAAATAAAATCTTTAAAAAAAAAAAAAAAGAAAGAAATAAGGATTCAAGATGGGAAACCATACCTAGACCCATGCCACTGTCTTTGGCCATCCCAGGACTGCGGGGATGGCAGGGGTCTGTGGACCTTCTGAGAAAATGAGATTTATGGAGGGGCTCTGCTCAGAAGTTCTCAGAAATCTATTAAGAATGTAGTGGACCTTTGGGAAATATCAGCCCTTAGTTACAAATTGAAAGACGCCTGTGGGAAGTCGGAGGAAGGGGTACACTTTTAACCAGAGCTCCAATTAAAAGCCACCTCATTCTGTGAGCAGATGGAGTCCTCTGTTTCTTTCCCCCAAACCTGAAGGTCCCCCAGCCATACAGTTAATACTCTGGCTCTTTGCCAAGGTCCCTCTCCACCCCGACTGCCAGAGTTTGAGAAAGATACATGGCACAGAGTGGAAAGAACTTGAATTTCGAATTCTAAGCCACCTCAATTGGGACACCGTTCACCTGACTGAGCTTTGCTTCTTTTCACCTATAATATATTCACTAAGGCCCTGCTTTAGAGGTTTGTGGTAAGGTAAAGTTCAGTTTGGTTTATAAAGCTGAGTTGAGCTAAGGGTGGGACAGAGCTGTCATAACGCTCTCTTACTCCTCCCCAACCCTCCTCCCCACCCCCCTTGGGGGAAAAACATCCTGGTTTCCCTAAAGAGCTTTCAGATGTATATGAAGGTCTCAGCCAATTTACTTGCCTGCTGAGGTCTGTTAAATGTGGTGTTCTGTGAGCCGAAAAATCCAACCTGATACTTAATAACCTTTTCCAGAACTCTTTGATCGAAAGTTTAAACCTTTGCAAGTCTTCCTAAATAGGAGCTAGGATTCTGGGGCAGTCCCCCATCAGCTCAGACGCGTACTGATATCTTTTCCTAAACGCCATGAGGGCCACACATAAAAGCGGACGCCTGTCCTGATCAAGAGGTGTTAGTTTTGTTCCTTCGGATCAGAGGGTCCCCTGTGACCATCCCCTGAGCAGAGATGGGAAGCAGCCTTCTCCGTGGAAGGGGCCACGTCTGAGAATCGCTCTGCAGTCCAGCTTCCCCAGGACCCACGATCCTCAAACTGCCAGGGGAAGTCCTGAAACACTCATTTCTATTTATAAAATGAGATTTGTTGGACTTTAAAAAAAAAATAAAAATGGGATTATTTTTAAGCTGCTCACTCCCGACATCTTCAGTGGGTTGCATTGGCAACAGAATGGAGGAATGCTCACTCCTTTCCCGGGGGGCAGGGGGGGGGTGTGCTTGCCTCTGTGTGTGTGTGTGTGTGTATGTGTGTGTGTTATGACAATGACGACTCAGCTGGCCCACCCTCTATCAGATGTCAGGTCTTTTTTTTTCCCTGACAAGGCCAGTGGAAGGTAAGTACGCCTGTACGGTGAAAGGCCAGAGCCCAGATAAAATTCAGTAAATCCCAGCAAAAGGAATTCTTTCAGCTTATGTCCCTTGGTTTCATGGGTCAAGTTAAATGACAGTATCAAAATCAGTCCAAGGAGAATATTTTCGTGAGCAACAATTAATTTTCAACTTGAGGAGCAATGTGCGGCCGGTCCTGGGACTGAGGAGACAGGCCCGGGGAAGTGCGTAGGACAATGGACAGACCTGCCTGTGGCTACCGCGCTCTCCCCTCTCTCCCCTTCAGCTTGCACCTACAAAAACCAGGAGTGCCGCCTGACTGTACATTACGAGAACGGATTTTCCATTACCACTGAACCACAGGAGGGTGCCTTTCCCAAGACAATCATCCAGTCTCCCTATGAAAAGCTGAAAATGTCTTCAGATGATGGAATCAGGATGCTGTATCTAGATTTTGGAGGCAAAGATGGAGAGATTGTAAGTGTGTTTCCTACAGACAGCGTGCGTTCATGTGTTTTTCATTGGGCAACACATCCGTGAGGGCTTGGGAGCGTAACACGGCCTTATTATTTATGTGGTCATTGACTGTTCACAAAGTACTTGCAAGTTCATGTCTTCTTTGATCCTTGAAAAACTATGATGAGATCCAGTTATTCCAAAGTTCCTTACTTTGGTCTCATTTCCCACTAGCATACCAACTAAATATTTGAACCCAGGAATCTTTTAGAAAGTTAGAATTAAATTCTTATCAGATAGGGTCCCACCAGCTTCAAAATGCACCATTCTTTTTTTTTCTTTTAAGATTTATTTATTTGTTTTATTTGAGAGACAGAGGGCAGAGGGAGAAGCAGACTCCCCACCTAGCAGGGTGCCCGACGTGGGGCTCAATCCCACGACTCCCCGCATCATGACCTGAGCCGAAGCCAGACGCTTAACTGACTGAGCCACCCAGTGCCCCCTGCACCATTCATTTTTAAAAGTATCAAGTCTCTAATCTAGCCGTGGCGTTGTGCTCGTGTCAGGGGTGCAAGGATGAAAGCTGAGCAGGGCCAGCCAGGTGGGAGGTCTCCGAGGAGCACAGCACATGGAGAACACAGAGGTGGACGGTTGGAAACAGGGAAGGAGTAGAAGGGGCAGCGGGGAACAAAGAGAAACTTGGTCAGTGATACCTTCGTGGAGAGAAGGCCAGGCGAGGGCCCAGAAGTTTCAGGCTAATGGCACATAATGTCTAACAAAATTAGCAAATTTGTCAGTTAAAGTAACTTTTAGACTTCTATCAATAATATACAAATAACCAGTGTATTTAAATTCATGGTTTCCTGTGATCGTTACTGCCTATTACAATAAAAAAAGTGTATTTCTTCAGTTCCATGGAAGGGTGAGAATTGCCTGTTCTTGCCAGCAAGCCTAACTGTTGACATTCCCGGGAAGACCTAGCATCTCATTTAAGCTGTCAAAAGCAGAACTTTGAAGAGGACCTTGATTCTCTAATAACCAGGCTCTCTTTAAGTCCTTCCTAAGTCCCTAGGTTAGTCAACAACTATTCATTGACTTCTGCTTGATTACAGGGATGGGGCATATATAAAATGCAGAGGTAAACCTCTGCATTTCAAATTTCATAAGCTCTAGTAAATTTCAGTGAAATTTCAAAGCTCTAGTAATTTCAGTGAAACTTGTGGCCTTCCACAAGCCCTCCCTCCTCCTGCAGCCCCTTCACTGGTTTCTCCGGTGGGACCGGACCGGGATTTCTCTGGAAGGCATTCAGCGGGACCAAGCAGGGGCTGATGACAGCGTAGAACCGAGACCACACTCGAGAGCATGAGGACTTCATTTCAAAGTCCGAGCAGGGCTGTTGTGGAAGGGGGGCCTGGCAGCATCCAGCCCCAGCACCGCGCTTCCTACCCCCCCCCCCCGACCCCGGGGGCTGCCCCTGGCAGTCGGATGAGGGCAGCAGCCTGTGCCGCCCCGGACCACAGATCAGAACTCGCTTTCAGAGAACGAATCCCAGCCCATCATCTTCCCAAATTTTAAAATGGATCTGCACAGTTTTACAGGATTTTGTCTTATTGTTTGTATGTTTCAGTGAGTAAGTTCAGCCTGAAGCAGCAGTTTGGGAAGACATTGAGTGATCTGAAAGTCCATTTTACTCGAAATACTTGTAGTTCAGTTGGTCGTTCCACCGAGTGCTCTTGCCTGAAGGGGACGGCTCCCTCGCAAAACAAAAACAAGAACAAAACAAATAACCAAAAAACAAAAGGCTCTTGGCTTTAGCCTTGGCTTGAAAAATCAAGGCTATTTTTGCCAGTGAGGAAAATCACTTATGTCTAAATTTCTGCCCTTCTGAAGCCTGTAATTACAACCTGACTTGGAAGATGTAGGCAGGACTGCGCATTTGCCGCCAGTCCATCCGGCTGAGAAGTGCAAGTTCACGCGCAGCTTCCCCAGGCCTGGTTCTCCAGCCCCAGGAGGCAGGCCCTGCCAGGCCTTTCCTCTTCTTTTCTGGGGAAGGGAGCAGACACGGGCTGCAGGACATTTCCTTTCTGTCTGTATAACTAACTCACCAAAAGTCTTGGGCACGTCCTTTTATGTTTTTCGAGCTGGGTCTCTGTCCATAAAATTAGATTCCTTCCAAAAGTTGCATTCCATGTTAGTGGAACAGAAATCACTGTGGTTCTACCCCAACTCTGGCATCACAGAAAGTCTTAGAACTTCTTCAGATCTCAGTTTCCCATATAAAATGTACAGATAATGGCCAGAAGCTCATAGCGGTTTTGTGAGAATTAAAGAAGACGGTGCGGAGGAAATACTCAGCCCAGTGCCTGATTCATGATTGATGCAACCCTAACTTTACTAGATGTTATTACACACCCAGGTGGCTGTTCCCCAACAGTGTCGTCAGCAGAAGATGACTGGGAACAATTCTTCTCTCTCATTCTCTCTGATCACAGGTTGGGCCACATGTAGGAACCCCTGGAAAGGGAAGGACTTTAGCGGGGCTCTAATGGATAGGCGACACACGTTACAACAGTCCAAGGGCACAGGACACGGGGGACACAGACGCTGAGCGGTGTGGCTTCCCCATTCTGAGTGTTCACACGCAGTATCTCATTGAATACTCTAATTACCCTGTGAATTAGGTAGGACTGGGAAAAATTTTAAGTGACTTGGCCAAGATTACATATCTCAAAAGCGTTTTTTTTTTTTCTAAAATGTTAAAACCAGGACTCAAGCCGAATCTTCAGATGTGACATTAAGTCCTGCTTCAAGCTTACCTGTCACTATTGTGATACCAAAAACAAACAGTTTCGAGAAAGGCAACATCAGCATTCATGCTATTGGTATATGTAAATTTTACAGAACCTATTTCGGAAACAAAGATGGATGTAAGAAATAAGTCCACAGAGTTATTTTTTTTGTTTTTTTTTAAGATTTTTTTAAAATTTATTTATTTGACAGAGATCACAAGTAGGCAGAGAGGCAGGCAGAGAGAGAGGAGGAAGCAGGCTCCCCGCTGAGCAGAGAGCCCGATGCGGGGCTCAATCCCAGGACCCTGAGATCATGACCTGAGCTGAAGGCAGAGGCATTAACCCACTGAGCCACCCAGGCGCCCCCACAGAGTTATTTTTTAAACCTCACTGGGGGCAAGGATTTAAAACCATAATTCTGCATTAAGCGTTGATTTAGAATCGCTCACATGTTCTCTTCTTTTGGAATTTCAGCAACTGGACCTTCATTCCTGTCCCAAGCCAATTGTTTTCATCATTCACTCCTTCCTGTCGGCGAAGATCACAAGACTGGGCTTGGTGGCCTGAACCAAGGGGCGGGGGTTGCCTTTGAGAAAAAGAGGGCGGCTGAGCCCCAGGCGGGTGACATCAGACACCGTGAGCGGCACACTCGGTGTGGCATACCGTGGTTGGCTTTGGATCCCCAAGTCCTCTCCTCTGCCCCAAACTTCTCTGTCAGCTTCGCCAACAAGGGTGGGGGGCGGGGAGGGCGGGAAAACACCACAAGGCATATCAGAAGAAAACTGGCTTTCTAGAACAGTAGAAGGGTTAATGAGGGGAAGGCGAATGGGAAGAAATACACAACGTAGTTTTGAAATAATGGCAGTCCAGGACATCGTGACCACGAGCACTGGTCTACCAGTGCTAGGCAACTGGTTCACCCAGCTAAGCAAGAGCTAAGTAGCTGAAGAATGGACATTTTCACCTCTCTGACCCCCAGTGACAGTGATCTTTTGTTTTATTGTGATTTATTGCCTGCTGCCAATTGAGTTGACTTTCGCTCGTAATGAAAGAGAAGTACTTCAAAGGGAAACCCACCTTTTCAATTTTAAGTATGAGGCGGCTGTAATTTGTAATTCTCTTCTTAATGACTTACCTTTCGGTGACGTAGAATGATCCTGCACTATTCTCATTAGCATATGCCGAGCGGGAATTAAATAAAGCCTCAGCTACTGATCTGAGCTGGAACCTGGTGGAATCTGAGCCCAAGTAGACCGTTGATGTCGCAAAGCTGTGTGGTGCAGAAGGGTAGTGTGCCTGAGAAGTGATTCGGCCGGCGACTGCGCTCACACCAACATGTGCTGTCTTCGAGCCAAGACCGATAGCTTTACTTAGAGAAAGGAAATTACGGATATTTTTTTAAAAGATTGTCACTTGAGATGTGACATATATATCTCATACATATAACATATAATGTATATATATTATATATAAACAACTCACATGAGGTTGACGAATTATCCCCATTTCGTGGTTTTCAGCAGTACTGAGCAATTTATTGACCCTTGTTTCTGCCTGTGCTCGCATGCATGTGTTTTCAGACCAGTCCTAGAGTAGCCTCATATAATTCTGACAGCATCTACAGCTCTTGGGAATTGCAGGGAAATAATATAACGACCTGATATTTTTCTACAAGAATATTTTCAGACAACATAGAGCGTATTGCTGATTTAATGCTTTTATTTTTACCTGCCAATTCAAATTCACTCAAAAGATACCTGTATTATTTGATTTTGGAGTCGCCTTCCTCGAACCTTAAAAATTAGCTCTAGAGTTTCTATGTAAGCATTTGTAACTCTCCTTTCTCTTGTACTTTACGTAAACAAATGCTCCGGATTCAATCTGTGTGTTTTTTCAGAATTGTCTTTCAGCAACTACCTATGCAAAGAGCTTTTAAAGTCAAAACTGTTTTAAAGGAATGTAATTTTGCCCACAGAGACATATGTTTATTGAGATACAAAGCAGCATCCAAAGTGTGTATCAAGTAACACTAGTTCCAAAGGGCATTGACTGAGCCGTGTTTTGTTGGGGGGAGGGGGCAGTGAGAATAAGAAGTTTGATGATCAAAAATATGTTAAATATGGAGGTAAGAAATGTGAAACAGATTTCATGATTGTGGGCCTCCTCAAAGACTTCATTGTATACATTGTGATTCTTCAAGGGCGGGGGGGATCCCATGTACCATTCCTACAGTTTAAAACTTACGGAGCTCCTTTCTGCCTTTTGGGAAGCAAGTGTTTAAAAACAAAAAACAGGGGCGCCTGGCTGGCTCGGTCAGTGGAGCATATGACTCTTGATCTCGGGTTCTTGCATTCAAGCCCCATGTTGGGTGTAGAGATTACTTAAATAAAATAAAAAATAAAATAAAATACAAAAAACACTTTGGGAAACACAGCTGTAGGTCACTGATTTTTTTTTTCGGTTTCCCATTTTAAAATGCTCAAGAGTGAAGTCCCACCTGAATATTATAGGAAAGCTTTGATTCGTTCGTGAATTATACTGCACTCTTTCATTATGTATTTTCGAAGTCACTGGAATGTTGTCATACAAGAGAATTATGCATTGTAAATAACATTAAAATACATAGATTAATGCCAGTAGTTCAAGTCAACAATATGTAATCTAAGGTGCTCAGTACTACAGGAAGTATGAGTTAATTACTCATAATTAAATTGCAAAGATCCTATTCTAAATTTATAGATGAATTAAGATGATCATAATTACAAATATTTCTTCATCACTGGAGTTTTAGATTGATTAATATTTGGGTGGGGGTCAACAAATTACATTCTCTGCATTTATAAAAATATAATTTAAATATTTATATTTTAGAAAAAATACATTTGAATAAATTAATGCATTTTCTGAATTAAAATGTATTAGCAAGAAGTAGATGATTTTACTAAGAGAATTATGTATATGAATCCTGTTTTTTCCTTCAAAGTTAAGTGTGTCATATCAGAGTGGCTATGGTGATCAATTTCAAATACTCATTTTTCCTTGTTTCTGAATTGAAGAAATTATGTAATGATTTTACACTGTAGATTTTAATCTTGTCTTGATGTGTGTTTGAATGTTGTGAATGACACACAATCAGACGTCTGGATCATGCCTGGGTAGAGTCATGATCTAGAGAGAGAATCATCTGATTCATTTTGGGGGATTTGTTTTTGTCCAATCTGCTCTGTGTTTAATCTGTTTCTTAGTTGAATCAATGAATTACTAACTTTGCGTTTGTCCCTTTAAGGGCCAATCAATACGAATGACTGATGTTTCAGCTGTACTTGGTGGGAAGCCACCCATTTGCTGTTGGTGAGGTTCGGGGAGCCCTGAGCATCCCAGGGATTTAAAGAAAGCCAATAGAAATATAGTTACCAATCTCCTTCCTGACTTGAACTAAGTAGAAGAAAAAACCATAAACCTCTTAAAAGCACCCAGGTAGGGTGTTTAATTAATCCTTTCAATTGATGTAATTAAAATGCTGAAAAATGCATTCGCCTGAAATTAATGAGACTTTCTGGCCTTTCTTTTACAAATACGAGGTATTCCATCTTGAGGGGATTGGAGTGGACGGGGGTCAGGGAGTAATTTTTGAATGTACGTTGAGTTAAAAAAAATGTGCCTATGTTTATAGCACCATGGATGTCATGTAAAATTTATATATGAATTAAATAAATATTCACCTCTGAATATGGTGGACCGGCTGGTGGTTTCATCAAAGCCACAGAGGGAGCGTGAAGACAAAACCTGCTATTCTCCTCCAGGACTGGCCCCAGAAGATGCTAATGGGTAAAGGGGGATGCCGCTAGAAAATTTGGTGTGTGTGGGGTTTTGTGTATAATTTCAGGATGGGTCTGCATCTGGGACTTGGGGATCTTGGCTCTCATTTTAACTAAATTTTCATGTACACCAAGCTCCAAATACTTAAGTTCTCTGTCCTACTACAACTTGGTTTGTGTTTAAGTTGCTTATAATTAATCTTAGTCTATGGTTGAGAAGTCTTTCTACTATTTGAAAATTTACTAGTAGATTACATTTAGAACTGTAGAATCTCACTTTTGAAGAGACTTCAGAGGTCATCAAGCCCATTAGTGCCCAAAGTTTATTTTATAATTTTAGCAATACTACCTTAGGATCCTAGGGTATATGATTTGCTAGAAACAGTGCAACCCAATATATACCTATAAAAAAGAATGTGCACCAATTAAATTTTTTTAAGAAGTCTGTACCACCCAGAGTCTTCCCACATACACTCCTTGTCTAAGCAGTACATTTGAGGGAAGGCCAACCTTGTATATGCATCCCTTTCGGTCCATTCTGCCTCCAGCTATGGGATGAGAGCTCCTTCTTTCCCAAGGCAGGTCCTTCCACTGCTGGATGGTGAGAGTTGTTGCAAAGTTCTGATTCTTAGAGCCAAAATTTAGGTCTGCCTTTCAGTCATGACCCTGTTCTTCCCTAGAAAATACTGGAAGTCTGATCTCTTTTCCACATGAATGTCTTATAGGATAAAAGGACATATCAGGGCTGGGGGATACCAGGAAATAGGAAATGATCTGAAAATGGCTTTAAGTAGGACACCTAAAATTCCTTCTTTTTATCTTTAAAGAACCAATTGGCCAAGATTAAAACTCTCCGTACTACCTAGTGGTGGAGAGTGATGGGAGAGCAGGCATTTATTTATAAAGCTTTAGTAGGTCTACATTCGGCAATAATCTGGAAGGTAATCTGGCAATATCTAGAAAAATGTTAACATACATGTACCTTTTGACTCAAAGAGTTTATTCTAGAGATAAAGGTTCACAAAGATTAACATGTAAGAATCATCCTGGTGGCGTTAGTTGTAAAATGAAGCTAGGAAGGTCAGGAAGATCATCAAAAGCCAAACAAATCCCAGCACACAGATGCACTAGATTCCACAAGGCATTCTGTGACAAGGACCCATCTCTTAAGTGCTTCTGTGACAAAGTTCCTAAGGGCAACTTCTGCAAAATGCAGATAAAAACACAGACGTATGGATATGGATTCCATGTGTTGTTTAAAAGGTGGTTCTCGGGCAGAACGCACCTGCCAGGACATTTTGGGAATCTGTGCTCATGCTACTTTGTCCTCACGATGATGGGGGGCAGGGGGGACACTTGGCCTTCACCGAACGGGAGCCACAGCCGGAAGATGTCCTGCAACAGGAGAACAGTCCCCGCATCCAGGGAGACTGTTTCCCACACTAGTGTTTTGCCCTGTGAGTTGTTCAGGTAGGTGAAACCCATGATTATCTGAGCCTAGACCCCGACTACACTTTACATAGGGAAACATGTTTGTTTTTGTTTTTTAAAGATTTATTTATTTGACAGAGATGACAAGTAGGCAGAAAGGCAGGCAGAGAGAGAGAAGAAGGGAAACAGCCTCCCCGCTGAGCAGAGAGCCCGATGCGGGGCTCGATCCCAGGACCCCAGGATCATGACCTGAGCTGAAGGTAGGGGCTTTAACCCACTGAACCACTCAGGCACCCCAGGAAAACATGTTTTGACCAATTCAGTGCATTCTGAATTTTCTAGGTGTGGACCTACCACGTATATGGAAGGAAGACTGTGTTTTTGGTTCATTTCAGGGCATTTTATCAAACATTTTATCAGAACAAGTCACCCGGGGCCAGCGTGTACGCAGTGATCCAGTCATCGACACAGAACACCTGACTCCGTGTGTACGTACCTCGGGGACACGGGGTCTGAGTTATTTTACCTTTCAGTGTGGTTGTGCCCCAGCGTCTCCATATCGAAGTGCCTCGTATTTTATGATCAGGACTTTCCTTTTCTAAACTTCTTTACCTTACAGTTAGGGAATATCAATTTTAAACAACCCTGAGTGCACGGAGGCTGACTGCCGGGCGCAGCAGATTCCCTCCATGCCACTGTCTGGGGTCCGAGATGCTCAGCTGCTGTCCCAACCTGAGGCCCCACCACAGCCGGCTTTGCTTGCCCCGAGTGCTTGTGCCGCGGAAACCCGCCCCACCGCTTGCTTGAAACGCTGCCCCTCCGGGCCCCGCGTCCGCTGGCTACCGCCACCAGGCCTCCAGGCGAAGGAGATGCATCCTCGCATCTCTGGGTTTTGCATCAATTCCAGACTTGGATGAAAAGCCACACACCGTAGCCCATAAGAGCTGGTGTCCTGAGCGGCCACGAATGACCTGAGCAGTCTGAAACTGTACAGGATTTCAAGCTTTGGGGGGCCCAACAGGAGCTTATAACAGGAAGGCACCGAGTGGGAAAAGAATGTTCTTCCTCCTTCTTCTTGTGTACATCCCCCGAGACATGGTTTCTGCATACACCGGGTGCCCCGAGACACTCCCTGTGACTGAGAACACGCCCGCTGGGGGACGGGCTGTCTTTGAGCCAGTTACAGGGCAAGCAGTGGCCCGTGAGTCATGTGTCACCTGCTCTGCTGGCCCGCCTTTCCCACCTCTTCTCCCTTTTCCTCTTCACTTCTTGGGTCCCTGGAATTGGACATTCCACAACCAGCATGAGCACCTAGTCATACCTTACACAAAAATCCACTCAAAATGGATCACAGACCTAAATATATGAGATAAAACTATAGGGTGAAAAGATAACCCACAGAATGGGAGAAAAATGTCTATAAGTCATATATCTGATAAGGGTCTTGAGTCCAGAATATGTAAAGACCTCTGACAATTTAACAACAAAAAGGCAAATAATCCAACTAAAAATGGTCAAAGGAATTGCGTGGACAGCTCTCCAAAGAAGATACATAAATGAGCCAACAGGCCCATGAGGAGATGCTCATCGTTAGTAGTTATCTGGAAAATGCAAAGCAAAACCACAAGGAGATCCCTCCTCACACTTCATGTCATGTGTCAGAAAGACAAATAATTACAAGTATTAGAAAGGGCCCTGGGAGGGGCGCCTGGGTGGCTCAGTGGTTTAAGCCTCTGCCTTCGGCTCATGTCATGATCTCAGGGTCCTGGGATCGAGCCCCGTTTCGGGCTCTCTGCTCGGTGGGGAGCCTACTTCCTCTCTCTCTGCCTGCCTCTCTGCCTACTTGTGATCTCTCTCTCTGACAGATAAATAATAATAAAAAAAAATTTAGAAAGGACGCTGGGAATTTGGAACCCTAACACGTTTGTGGCCGGTGGAAAGGTCAGATGGTACAGCTAGCTGCTTTAGAAAACCATGAAAACAAAAAGGTTAAACGTGGAGTTATCGTACAGTCCAGCAGTTCTACTAGGCACCTGCCCAAGATAACGCGAAACGAATGTCCATGCAAAACGCTTGCTCACAGAGTCCATAGCTGCCTTATTCGTAATCGCCACAAAGTGCCAGCGGCCCAGATGTCCGCGAGCTGGTCATCAACAAAACGTGGTTGATTCACACCATGAACGATTCAGCTCTGAAACAGGACCGGGCCCTGCCACAGGCTACAACACGGAGGAACCTTGACGACCTCATGCCAAGAGAAAAGAAGCCAGACACACGAGGCCAAAACTTGTAGGAGTCAACGCACATGACATGTCCAGGAGAGGCAAATCTGGAGAGACTTAAAGTAGATCAGTATCTGCCAGGGGCTGGGAGGAGGGAGAATACGAAATGACGACTGGTAGATAGATACGGCCTGTCTGTTTGGGGGGATGGAAACGTTCTGGAAATAGCCGCGATGGCCGCAGACTTTGTGAGTGCACTAAACCCACCGAGTTATCCACTCTACCGGGTGAGTTTCATGATGTGTGAGTTACATCTCAAACATATACGCTGTAGGCTTTTTTTAAGTTCTTATTTATTTATTTGACAGAGATCACAAGTAAGCAGAGAGGCAGAGAGAGAGGAGGAAGCAGGCTCCCTGCCAAGCCCAAGCAGAGAGCCCATGTGGGGCTCGATCCCAGGACCCTGAGATCATGACCTGAGCCGAAGGCAGAGGCTTAACCCACTGAGCCACCCAGGCGCCCCACGGTGTAGGCTTTTCATGTCTCAGGGTCTAGTCTAGTCCCTTAGATGAGAGCCACACCCACAATCCTTTTTCAGGACAGCGCTCTCTTCCTTGGGCCGCAGGATGCCTGGGGGACCACGCCGCCCCTGAGATTCTGAAAAGCCCTTCTGTCTAGCGGAGAGGGTCTGCTTTGCAATCACTAACTGTAAATATTTCTAAGGTCTTAATCAAGGATTATATAACCACACCTTACGTTCGATCTTTTTCCATTGAGAGACTTTTGCTATCGGAGATGCTGGAAGTGGGAAACCATTTTATTTCCAGATTCGTCACACCCTCAGCCCTCAGGATTTCTTCCAAATGCTGGAAAGCCGCATGGTTCCGTCTCTGGCGCATCTCTCTTTTCCTGCGTCTTCCCACATTCAGCTGAATGAACAAACGGCCCACTGACGCTTTTTTTTTTTTTTTTAAACATCTGCCTAGAAATAACCAGAAGAATCCATGAGTTCATTAGATGCAACTTATTTTCCAGCTCCTGCGGGCAACAGTGTTGCCGAAGGTGCCATCTCCGCACAGAGCAGCTCAGCTGTGGGGCCCGGCGGCTCCCCCTTTCCCTCCTTCCAATCTTCTCATCGTAAAGCGCGAGAGCTTTCGGCATCGCTCCCAGCCCCGGGAAATAACGCCCCAGCACAGCTGCTGTGGAAGCCCCGTCTCTGCCCTCTTTCCCGTTTCCCTTGGAAGGTCCCTGTGATGCTCGCCCTGTGTAAAGGCAGAGCAACTGCCTGGCAGGCGGAGTTCCTCGTGGGAAGCAGAGCCCCCAAGGTCGCGCAGGTGCACTCCAGGCCGGCCCGCTCTTCTGGGAGCTCGGCTTGCACGAAGTGCGCTCAGCCCGAAGCTCCCCGGCTAAAAAAGTCTTGCACGGTCGAAAGCTGACCTACGTCTCTGGACCTGTTGGGTCTCCCTTTTGTGCTTAATCTTCACATTTATTCGAAGGCTCTTGAACCACTTTTTACCTGGGAATTCAGGCCCTGAGGTACACAATGTGGAGATGATGCCGGGAAGGCATCTAAACGTTTAGGAACCGATTTCTCCGATCAGTTGAAAAGACCAACAAGAGTTTTCCAAGTCAAAACAACCGGTTCGCTTTGGGGATGTGACCTGAGCGAAACAAAATCTCCAAAACACGGATGGAGTTACTGTGTTTTCTTGGCGAGGATCTATCTGGTCTCCCTTGCCTCTCTCTCCACTTGCCTTCCCCTCCCGCCCTCCACCACCCACTCACCTCCTAAGGCTCACTGGCCTCCCACAGCCAACAGAGCTGGAGCGAGTGCACAGCGCTTTGGAAACTGCACTTGGTGACGCTTTCGGGGGCAAAAATGGTTGGGGATCGGCAGTTTCATACAGTTCAACCAAACAGAATACACAAATTTCCTCAAGTAGGTTGGATCCGGCGGTTCCTCTACTACTCAGCATCTGGGACTATGAACACAGTGGAGACTTTGATAGGACAATGGTATTTTAAAAGGAAATAAGGCAGGGAGCTTTTATTAAGTATCAGAGAACACTCTAGAAGCCATGTTATACAGCATGCACCAATTGCAAGTATGCAGTTTGGTGAGTTTTGATAAATGTGCATGCAGTCAAATTAAAAAAGAATTTTAAAATGCAGCACAATAATAAAAGTACTCAATATTTAAAAAAAATAGAAATGTGTGTACGCAGTGTAGCCACCATCCCAAGCATGATACAGAACATCGACATCACCACCAAGTTTCCTGGGGCCAGTTTCCAGTCACCCCAACGACTGGCCCCAGGAAACTACTTGACCCTGTATCTCTCTTTTTTCTAGAATTTCACGTATCTGGCATTTTCTTCTCAGCCTATTGTGAGAGTCATCCTTGTGGCTGCCTATTTCAGTTTCTTATTGTATTGAGAAGTAGCATTTCATTATATACACGTTTCATGATTTATCCATTTGCTTACTGATGTAGCTTTGGGCTGCTTGGCCACCCAAACCCGGCGTGCCCAAGTGATGATGTCCTGTGTGTTGGCTCATTGAACTTAATAAGAATTTTTTTAAAAAACAACGAATTAAGCCAGTGAGGAGGAGCCAAAATGGTGGCGGAGTAGGAAGGCCTGAGTTCGTCTGGGGCCTCCGATATAGCCGGGTAGTTATCGAATCATCCAGAACACCTGAGAAATCAATCAGAGACCTGAGAAAAGAAATGCTGCGATGCTGCAGGTAGAAAAGGAACTACTTTTTGGAAGGTAGGAGGTGTGGAGCCTTGAATCTGAAGTGACAGAGCCAAGGGTATGGTGGAGGGGAGGGAGCCTGCTCAAGGAGGCCACCGCAAAGTGCGATGAGCAGCGGAGCACAAAATGGGCACTTCTGGAAGTCTGCTGCAGTGGGGATGTCCCTGCGTAAAGGTGCTCCGATGACGCTGTGGGACGGAACCCCAGGTGGGACAGCGTTGTCTGAGGATCCCCGGGGTCACGAGAAGAACGGGGGTGCCTGAGTGTGGCAGTTTCCAGGCATAGGCGCAGGGAGGCAGCTGAGAACAGTAAATCTAGGCGCCGGCATTCTGCTCTGTGTTGCCATAAACCGTGAGGGGCTCCACAGTCCGCCGACCTCTGTCCTGGCAGGCGCCCAGCAGGAGGCAGAAGCACAGTGAGACCTTCACACCCTTGGGGGGGGGGCACAGCATGGGCGCGCGCCATAGGAGTCCATAAACTCTGCAGTTCTTAAACTTAGTGGCAAAACTGTTACAGGGTGGGCGAACATAGAGTTCTGACAGAAACTGGGAAGACAAGAGTGATTGCTTTTCTGGGAGGCCTCACTGAAGAGCGGGGAGCATGAACTTTCAGTCCTGGGGTTAAAGGGGGGGGGGGGGCTGCCATATTCATCCCGCGCATCAGTGCTGAAAGGCTTCAGGGAGCAAAACAGCGCCACCTAGTGGAGATGGGAGCCTGTTACCCTGACCCCTGCTTCCCTACACACCGGCCCTGGGTGCATTTGCACTAGGGCAAGTGGACCACCAGCCCCTCCTTCAGAAAACCAGCCAGGACAGCTGGCTCTCAGCACGTCTACTGACCGTAGAGGGCTGCAAAGCTTCAGCTCCTGGGGAAAACAGTAGATAGCATTCTTTGTACTTTTATTCTTTAGTCTTTCAGTATTATTTTTTGTTATTTTATTTTTTTTCAAATTCATTTTTATTGCTTTTTAATTTTAAATTTTATGTTATATAGGTATCTTAATTTTTTGTCTCCCTTCATTGTATTACTTTTATGTTATTTTTATTTTATTATATATACATTATTACATGTTATATAATTATATACTATAGTATTAATAATTTATATTAATTTATTAAATATACACTATATATATATATATATATATGTTTCTCTTCCTTTATTATTTTAAGATCTAGTTTCTTTTCAAAAGCAGACCAAAATACACCCAGGGTGTAGTTTTTTGTTTTGTTTCTTCTATTTTATTTATTTATTTTTTTGTTTTTCTGGTTTTTTTTTTCTGTTGTCATTGTCATTATTATATTTCAGAAAATGTTGTCATTTTCTGTTGTCATTGTTATTATTTGTGCCTTTTCTCTTTCTTTCTTTTTCTTTTCTAGACATAATGACAAGACAGAGAAACTCACCCCAAAAGAAAGAACAGAAGGTAGGACTCACTGCCAGGGATTTAATCAACATGGATATAAGTAAGATGTTGGAACTAGAATTTAAAAACAATGATTATGAAGATACTAGCTGGGCTTAAAAAGCAGAGAAGACACTAGACAACCCTTTACTATAGAAATAAAAGAACTAAAATCTAGTCAGACCCGAATTAAAATTGCTATTACTGACATGCAAGTCCCAAGTAAAGGTTATAATAAAATGAGGATGAATGAAGCAGAAGAGCAAATCAGTGATATAGAAGATAAAATGATGGAAAATAAGGAACTTAAAGGGAGAAAGAAAACTATTAGGTGATTAAAGGAGACTGAAAGAACACAGCAATTCCGGAAAGCGATATAATATCCATATTGTAGGGGTCCCAAAAGACGAGGAGCAGGAGAAAGGGGCAGAAGGTTTACTTGAACAAATTATAGCTCAGAACTTCCCTAATTTGAGGAAGGAAAAAGGTATTCAAGTCAAGATGCACAGAGAACCCCTCCTTAAAGTCAATAAAGATAGGTAAACATCTTGACATATAATAGTGAATCTTGCAAATTTCAAATATAAAGACAAAATCCTGAAAACAGCTTGGGATAAGAGGTCCTTAACCTACAAGGTTAGACACATAAGGCTGGCAGCAGATGTGTCCACGGAGACCTGGCAGGCTGGAAAGGACTGGCACGATATATTCAATGTGCTCAATGGTAAACGTATGCAGCCAAGAATACTTTATCCAGCAAGGCTGTCATTCAGAATAGAAGGAGAGTAAAGAGTTTTTAGGACAAAGAAAAACTAAAGGAATTTGTAAACACTAGACCAGAAATACTGAGATGTATCCTTTGAGTGGAGAGGGAGCCCAAACGTAACAAAGATGAGAAAGGAACAAGGACAATCTACAGGAACAGTAACTTTACAGGTAATTCAATGGCACTAAATTCGTACCTATCAATACTTACTCTGAGTGTAAAAGCTGCAAACAAAAGGCACGGGGTATCAGAATGGATAAAAAACAAGACCCATCAATATGCTGCTGACTAGAGACTCACTTTAGACTTACAGATACCTACAGATTAAAAGTGAGGGGATGGAGAACAATTTATCATGCTAATGGACATCAAAAGAAAGCTGGAATAGCCATCCTTATATCAGACAAACTAGATTTTATTTTATTTATTTTTTAAGAGATTTTATTTTATTCATTTGATAGAGATCACAAGTAGGCAGAGGTAGGCAGAGAGAGAGGGGAAAGCAGCCTTCCCGCTGAGCAGAGAGCCTGATGTGGGGCTCGATCCGGGACCCTGAGATCATGACCTGAGCCGAAGGCAGAGGCTTAACCCACTGAGCCACCCTAGTGCCCCCAAACTAGATTTTAAACCAAAGACTGTAATAAGAGATAAAAGACAACAATGCAATCTACGCATTCAATGCAATATCTATAAAAATAACACCAGCATTTTTCACAGAGCTGGAACAAATAATTACAAAATTTGTATGGAACCAGAAGAGACCCTGAATAGCCAAAGTAATGTTGAAAAAGAAAACCAAAGTTGAAGCATCATAATTCCGGACTTTGAGCTTTATTACAAAGCTGTAATCATCAAGACAGTATGGTACTAGCACAAAAACAGACATACAGATCAGTGGAACAAAATAGAGAGCCCAGAAATGGACCCTCAACTCTATGGTCAACTAATCTTCAACAAAACAGGAAAGAATATCCAATGGAAAAAAGACAGTCTCTTCCACAAATGGTGCTGGGAAAATTGGACAGCCACATTCAAAAGAACAAAAGCTGTTCTTTCACATCATATATATATATATATATGTATATATATATATCATATATCATATATATCATATGATTTCACATCATACAGAAAAGTAAACTAAAAATGGATGAAAGACCTAAATGTGAGATAGGAATCCATCAAAATCCTAGAGAAGAATACAGGCAGCAACCTGTTTGACCTCAGCTGCAACAACTTCTTGCTAGACACATCTCCAAAGGCAAGCAAAACAAAAGCAAAAATGACTTTTGGGACTTCATCAGGATAAAAAGCTTTTGCACAGCAAAGGAAATGGTTGACAAAACTAAATGGCATTCTATAGAATGAGAGAAGATATTTGCAAATGACTTATCAGATAAAGGGCTAGTGTCCAAAATCTATAAAGAACTTACCAAACTCAACACCCAAAAAAACCAAATAATCCAATCCAGAAATGGGCAAAAGACATGAACAGACATTTTTCCAAAGAAGACATACAAATGGCCAACAGACACATGAAAACATGCTCAACATCACTCGACATCAGGGAAATACAAATCAAAGCCACAATGAGATACCACCACACTGGTCAGAATGGCTTAAATTAAGCCATGGTTTAATTATGTCAGAAAACAAGTCTTGGTAAGGATACAGAGAAAGGGGAACCTTCTTACACTGTTGGTGGGAATGCAAACTGGTAAAGCCACTGTGGAAAACAATATGGAGGTCCCTCAAAAAGTTAAAAATAGAGCTACCCTATGATCCAGCAATTACACTAAGTATTTATCCAAAGGATACAGACATAGTGATTTAAAGTAGTACATGCACCCCAAAGTTTATAACAGCAATGTCCACAAAAGCCAAAATATGGGAAAAGCCTAGATGTCCATTGACAGATGAATGGATAAAGAAGAGGTGGTATACCTCTACAATGGAGTATTACTCAGCATCAAAAAGAATGAAATCTTGCCATTTGCAAGGACTTGGATGGAACTAGAGGGTATTATGCTAAGTGAAATAAGTCAGTCAGAGAAAAACAAATATTGCATCATTTCATTCATATGTGGAAGAAACAAAACAGATGAACAAAGCAAAAGGGAAGGAAAAATAAAATAAGATAAAAACAGAAGGGAGGCAAACCATAAGAGATTCTTTTTTTTAAAAGATTTGATTTATTTATTTGATAGAGATCACAAGTAGGCAGAGAGGCAGGCAGAGAGAGAGGGGGAAGCAGGCTCCCTGCCGAGCAGAGAGCCCGCCCAATGCAGGGCTCGATCCCAGGACCCTGGGATCATGACCTGAGCTGAAGGCAGAGGCTCCAACCCACTGAGCCACCCAGGTGCCCCCCCTAAGAGACTCTTAACTGTAAGAAACAAACTGAGGATTGCTAGAGGGGAGGGGAGGTGGGACAGGGTAACTGGATAATGGGCATTAAGGAGGACACTTGATGTAATGAGCACTGGGTGTTATATGCAACTAATGAATCACTAAATTCTACCCCTGAAATGAATAATACAGGATATGTTAAATAAATTGGATTTAAATAACAAATTTAAAAATTAAATAACAAAATTTTTAAAAATTAAGCTGGAATGAGTATTTAGTTTCAATTTTTTGCAATGATTTACCTTGGGTAAATGGGATGGCTGAGTCATATGCTAAATGTTAAGTTGAATTTTATAAGAAAGACAACTATTTTCCAAAATGATTATAGCATTTTCCTTTCCCACCAGCAATGCATGAGATTTCCATATGCTCCACAGAGTCACCAAGACATGTTTTAAAATTGGATCCATTCTAGGGGGTGTTTAGTGGCTTCTCATTTTGTTTTTGATTTGCCTTCCCTTGATGGCTGATGATACTGCACATCTTTTCATGTGTTCATTGCCATTCCTATATCTTCTCTTGTGAAATGTTTTTTTCAACTCCCTGCCTATTTAAAAAAAAAAACAACAAAACCTTAGGTAATGTCTTATTATTAAATGATAAAAGTTCTTTATATACTCTAAATAAAATGCTCATCATCACTATTTTCAGTTCTCAAAAAAAGGAAAGAGGGACTCTGCTGGTCGGTGTCCAAACTAATATCTCAGAAAAGCAATTTGGAAATATTACCATCAATCTTAAGAGCCACAGATTTCACTCCTAAAAAGTTATACTAAGGAAATAATCAGTGACGTATTAGGAAGGTTCATTATACTTTTATTTATAATAGGGAAAGACTGAGCCTATATGTCCAATAAAGGGGATTAGTTAGTAGATCAGAAAGGAACTGAGACAATATACAGTAACAATCACCTTACAGGCAATACAATGGCACTAAATTCATCTCTCTCAATAGTTACCCTGAATGTAAATGGGCTAAATGCCCCAATCAAAAGACACAGGGTTTCAGAATGGATAAAAAAACAAAACCCATCAATATGCTGCCTACAAGAAACTCATTTTAGACCCGAAGACACCTCCAGATTGAAAGTGAGGGGGTGGAAAACAATTTACCACGCTAATGGACATCAGAAGAAAGCTGGGGTGGCAATTCTTATATCAGATCAATTAGATTTTAAGCCAAAGACTATAATAAGAGATGAGGAAGGACACTATATCATACTCAAAGGGTCTGTCTAACAAGAAGATGTAACAATTTTAAATATCTGTGCCCCTAACATGGGAACAGCCAACTATATAAACCAATTAATAACAAAATCAAAGAAACACACTGACAATAATACAGTAATAGTAGGGGACTTTAACAGTCCCCTCACTGAAATGGACAGATCATCCAAGCAAAAGATCAACAAGGAAATAAAGGTCTTAAATGACACCCTGGACCAGATGGACATCACAGATATATTCAGAACATTCCATCCCAAAGCAAAAGAATACACATTCTTGTCTAGTGCCCATGGAACATTCTCCAGAATAGATCACATCCTGGGTCATAAATCAGGTTTCAACCGGTATCAAAAGATTGGGATCATTCCCTGCATATTTTCAAAGGGGATTGGTTAAAGAAATTGTGGTTCCCTGGTATTATGCAGTAATTAAAATGATACATGATATAAAGTTCATGATACATTTTCAAGTGAAAAGCAAGCTATATGTATGCATATGAGTGTTCATACACACATATGGATGATCCCAATTTAAAAAATATTTTAAAAATAATTATATAGGGGCACCTGGGTGGCTCAGTCTGTTAAGCCTCTGCCTTTGGCTCAGGTCATGTTCTCAGGGTCCTGGGGTTCAGCCCAAGTTGGCTTCCTGCTTAGCAGGGAGTCAGCTTCTCCCTCTGACCCTACCTCCCAGGTCATGCTTGCTCTCTCTCAAATAAATAAATAAAATCTTTAAAAAATATATTAACAGTGGTTACACAGAGATAGTGAGGCAATGTTGGAATTTGTTTTTTACTCTGTTTTGTATTTTCTGCCTTTCCCTGATTTTCTACCCTGATTTTTTCTTGTTTTCTGGCAGTCTCTACTTAGTCATTCTTACTAAATCTTATTTTCACAATTTCTTCCCTTTGTTTTTGTTTTTTTTTTTTAAAGATTTTATTTATTTATTTGTTAGAGAGAGAGAGCGTGAGCACAGGCAGACAGAGTGGCAGGCAGAGGCAGAGGGAAAAGCAGGCTCCCCGCCAAGCAAGGAGCCCGATGCGGGACTCGATCCCAGGACGCTGGGATCATGACCTAAGCCGAAGGCAGCTGCTTAATCAACTGAGCCACCCAGGCGTCCCCCTTTCTTTGTTTTTAATCCCAAATAAACATTGATAGCTCCAAGAGCTGTGGCTCTGGGACAGGAGTAAGGGAAGATGGCTACCTGTGTGAATTTTTTTAGCAATATTTTCTAAACCAGGAATCATCCAATTAAGTATGCTGTTGGGTCACATGAGAAAAGCCACTGGCAATATCTCACTGGAAATTCAGTAATTTCAATAAGCCTAAAAACAAAGACACTAACCAAAAAGAAACGAAATACCATTTTCAGTTTATTGGAAATTATTAAATAACAAAGAGTAAAATTTTAAAGACATATATAAAAATATTAACCTTAAAAATTAAAATATACTGAAACTATAAAATAAGTATACAATAAAAGAGCACATTAACTGAGCATCCTCAAAACTATATAAATATTGGATAATTATGAAATTCTTTAGAGATGCAATATCTATTTTTTGAATAAAGTTTAAAATTTGTTTATAATTTTCAAACTAAGGAAGTAGCAAATAATAACAAATTATAGCTCTTATAAATTTATAAGTGTCCAAAGAGAAAGATTCTGTGTTATTTCTTGCTTGTCTTTTCCAATACCCACTCAATCACCTAGAAGGAGAAAAAATACGATAACTGTTTACTTCTACTGAAAACACAAAGGACAGAAAAAGATACAGTTAAAACTTTTAAAGTGTGGTAGGAAATTTAAAATAGAAAGTCACATGTCAAAATCTCAAAACACAGTTTATCTTAAAAAACACATTTTATTTTCTAACTGAAGAAAATAAAACTGAAGCTGGATTTCTATTGTAGAGTACAATAACCGTCCTCACCCAACACAATAAAGATTCTGTGCTGTTTTCTCACCTTTTTTTCTGGTTGTTTTCCAAGGGTCACCAGAAAGAAATTAAACCAAACTTTCAAAACAACTATGGAAATTGGATTAATTTTTCCAGGACTTTGGATTATTTAACAGTTTTTCTGTCTTAACATCACCTTTAGAAACCCTTTTGTTGGGGTGCCTGGGTGGCTCAGTGGGTTAAAGCCTCTGCCTTCAGCTCCGGTCATGATCCTACATCGGGCTCTCTGCTCAGCATAGAGCCTGCTCCCCCCCCCCCCCCCCCCCCCCCCCCCCCTTGTGATCTCTGTCTGTCAAATAAATAAATAAAATCCTAAAAAAAAAAAAAAAAAAGAAACCCTTTTGTTAACTGAGCAGTCTATTAAGAACTCCTCCTAAATGCTCTGTTTGCATTAGCCTATTATTAAGTATGTTAGAGAGAGTTCTCACACAGCATATGTGACAGCATCATAGCTGTCCTGAAATAAAATAGCAATTTAATTGAATGGAGTTTCTTAGGGATAAGTTATTTACCTGTACAGCGTTGTTGTTTGCTGCTTTCTTCATTTCTTCAAATAGACCCCTTGAAGTTTTAAGATCCTAAAAATAACAAAATAAAGTGTTTCACAAGTTGTACGTTAAACTACAGAGAACAAGTCATTATTAAATAAACTTGAGATTATCCTAAATCATTCTACAAGTATCAATGTGACTCAGGAAATACTATAAAAAAAATTTGAAGCATTATAATTTAGCTTTATCCCCAAATATCAAGATTCTCTAACAACAAAACACACATACATAAATTTTTGTCATTCTTTTTTTTTAAATTTAATTTATTTATTTGAGAGAGAGAGAGAGAGAGAGAGCGCACAATCATGGGTGGCAGAGGCAGAGGGAGAAGAAATCCCAGGACCCCAGGATCTCCATGACCTGAAACGAAGGCAGATGCTGAACCAAGGAGCCACCCAGGCACCCCAAAACTTCTGTGATTCTAACCTCCTATTCCCAGCAGCACTAACCAAATCGAAGCCCCATCCTTGATTATAAGTGTCCACAAATGCTTTGGGACTCAGGAAATGAATACACAGTATTTATACTTATTTTTCAGATAAAATATCTTTTTTCTCTTCTTTTTGGTTATTTTATTCCACAACAAAGAGGGAATCACATAGGAAAGGAAACTGAAACCTCTGACTTTTAGAAAATATGATTGTACCAAATTAGATTACATAGTAAATTTAAAAAATCTAATTGTATTTTAAAAAAAAGCAGTCCTCTGGCTCTCCCTCTAAGTTACGCTTCCCAGAGGAGAGAGAGCCGCTTTCAGTTTTTTCAGCTGTTTCCCTTATTTATACCTGCATGTTTCTAAATAACATGCTTCTGCTGCTGCTTTTCGATTTAGCAATTTTAGACGGCGACCGTGGTTAGCAGTTACAAAGGTAGTGGATTCCGGTCTCTGAATCGGGCCACCTCACTCTCCCTCTCAGTAAGTGTTACACCAGTTTCGATCGCTAAACAGTGCGTGTCTGCATGATTAATCCCACGTACATACAGTTCAGTCCTGAGCTGAGTGATGATATTCTAATGATCTTCTCACATTTTGTTTAACCTCGAGTTAAATAATATTTGCTTAGTTCGCCATGTATGTAATTCTGCGTCCCCCTGCCGAATGCTACAATCGCCTGATTAAGTGTACAAAGAGCAAAGTTGTTTCAAATGCTCAAATATACTAGGTAACCTCTTGGTTCAGTTTCTCAAAAAACCTGATTTTTCATTATTCTTATTTTTCCCTCTGGTGAGCCTTCGCCCCTGCTCTGATTTGGTCTGACTACTCCCTGGGTTAGTTCTTCTTTCTGGACTCCATCCCTGTTCTGCTGAACTTCATTCTCTTGCCCATGCTTCCAAGGGTATACGAATGACTGGTTTTTTTAGGCCTTCCTCATCTGAAGTATCTCGGAATCCTCACACCTGACTCAACTTGTGACCAGGTATGACAAAGTAGGTCACTTCGTTTTCCTCAGACTGGAAGATACTTTTCTACTGTCTTCTACCACACGACATTACTCAATGTGGAGAAGTCCATGGCCATTCTGCTTCTCAGTTCTTTATATGCAAACTTTCCTTCTGTGAAGCTTTTAAGAAGTGTTCTCTCTCTTCCAAGAGGTATGGAATTCCACAATGAGGTGGCTTGTGGTAGAACTGTCATTCACAGGGATGGACAAGCTGTGTGCCCTTTCAATCACGGCATTTGTGTTCTTCCGTTCTAGAAAACTTCATTAGATTTTTGACAGTTTGTTCTCCTTTATTCTCTATTTTTAAAACTTCTATTAGTAGTATATTGGATCTTCTGGATTAATCCTCCTATTTTCTGATTCTGTTTCATGTCTTTTTCATATGACTCTAATTTCTGCTAACCTTCTTAATCTCAACTATTCAGCCTCTCTATTGGATTGTTTTTATCGTATTTTTAATTTCAAAGAGCCTCCACGTTCTACACAGATTCTGGAAACAGCATCCTGTTCTAGCTTTATGGATCCAATTATATTATATTTTCTCTTTCTGAGAAAATTATAGTTTTTTTTTTAATTTTATTAAAAAAAATTTTTTTTTTTTTAATTTGTCAGAGAGAAGGAGAGAGAGAGGGAGAGAGCACACAATCAGGCAGAGAGGCAGGCAGAGGCAGAGAGAGAAGCAGGCTTCCTGACGAGCAAGGAGCCCATGCGGGACTCAATCCCAGGACCCTGGGATCATGACCTGAGCCGAAGGCGGCTTTAACCCACTGAGCCACCCAGACGTCCCGAAAATTATAGTTTTTTAAAGTCTTTTATAGCTTTCTGCCCCTTAAGAGTTCCCTTCATTCCTTTATGTTCTGGCATCTCTTTTTTCTGGAAAAGTCTCAAAAGTCTGCTAATTCTTGCCAGTCCAATCATATGCAAAAATGAGACCCGAATCTTAGTGGAAGCTCTGTGTGGTGGCTTTACGAGGCAGGGTTAATAGGCGGCCAGTTGGTTTTTCCCTTGTGGCCTTTACTTCTTTCTTCTCCAGGGACTCTTTCCGGCAGCGTCACAGAGGTGGGGGAAGAGCCGTACGTGCAGTGGGCCTCGTAGTTACCTCCGTGGTAGGGCTTGTGGAGAAAGTTGAGGGCTCCCAGTTCACTCTGTAGATTTTTATCCAACTGCCCTATCTTCCACCTGACACACCCCTGCTTTCCAGGACACCCGGTGTCTTCAAATCCTAAGCACCTCAGAGACTGTCCCTTGAAGTGGTTCGAGTCTCACTGGCACTCACTGCGCAGGCATTTAGGTTCTAACTTCCTTAACTCTGCGATACCACACTTCTGCGTGCTTTGTCTTGTCCAATCCACAGGGGACTAAACATTTTTTTCTCTCTTTTTTTCTTTGTTTTTGTACTTTAATACTGTCTCTCTTGAGAGATTTTTAGGAAAAATGGCGAATTGAATGCATGTGGTCAATCTGTAGTTTTAAGAACCCACATAAAACTGCAATCTGAGTCAAAAACTCTTCACTGGACATAACCTAACACCATCTAAGTTGTACAGAAGCGTCATCTGAGTGGCTGATCTGTCCAGTGTGTCCCAACTAGCCGATAATGGACTCAAAATTAGAAATGAGGTATTCTGATACCCACTCCAGTTGCCTTTTTACTATATATTAAAACTACCAATTAAACATGTTTTGAGGGGCACCGGGGTGGCTCAGATGGTTGGACATCTGCCTTGGGCTCAGGTCATGATCTAAGGGTCCTGGAACAGACCCTCATGTCAGGCTCCTAGCCCATTGGGGAGCCTACTTCTCCCTCTTTCTCTGCCTCTGCCCCTGCTTGTGCTCTCGCTCTCTCTCGAATGAATAAATAAAAAAAATTTAAAAAATAAACAAACATGTTCTCAACCTTATTATCAACTTAAGTCAAAGACTTGTTAGGGAAATACTGAGGATACATTTTAAATGTAGTTTTCTACATATGAAGACAAAAATCAAACAAGTCTGATATAAAATACTTTGGCTCCAATTTTTCTATCTCCACTTAAAAAAATATCTGGCAAAAATTATAAGCTGCCAGTATAAAAATAACTCACTAAAAATGACTTTATGTCAACGAGGAACATCGGAACATGACTTCAATTTTGCTGTTAGTAGAGAAGACACCATACCTTCAGATAGAACTTGGAGATCTCAAAGAGACGTTGGCTGCATGCAGAGAAACATCCATGGGCCTCAGTAATGTTGTGTTTCTTCAGGGTTTCCGTAACTACCTCTTTCAGTATCTTGGATAGAACATAACATATGACTAATATTTCTTGGAAAAGGTACAAACCTATTATTTCATCTTTAGAGTTCAGTTGTGTGAATTATATAATCATGTAAATATGTGAAAGACAAGTTCATTAGGACCAAACAACTAGGAAAAAAAAAAAAGAATTTTTGGAACATTTACATGGTCATACATGTCACCAGATATCTATTAGAAAGAAATGAAGTATCTGAAGAGGAATTCAAATCACGAGTTCTGAATCAAATCTGGATGTAAAAGCTACACACATTAGGGATAAACACGGGGGTGTATTTATTTTTTATTATGGAAAATTTCAAACACCGAGAAGTAGAGAGAACATTTTATAACCAATCCCTATCTTGAGAGATCAACCAGTTTCAATGAGGATCAATTTGTGGCTAATTTGGTTTCATTTATACCTCTGCCCACTTATCCATTATCCTTCTTACCCTGGGTTGTTTTAAAGTACCTTACAGACACCATTTCATTTCACTCATAAAATTTTGGACATACATTTTAAATGAACCAAATAATGGAATTTCTTCCCATGCAGAACTAAGAGACAGGAAATAAAGCTTTACCCGTGTGTGCTTCTGTGATCTCGATTCCTTCATTTGCCTTGATGTTTTTGATCCATGCACACTTTTTTGACCTGACCTGGCCTTTGCAGTGACTTTTGGAGTGTCACAGCTTAGAACTGGAACTGATGGACAAGTCACGGGTAACGATGGCTCTGCTCGGGGTTTTCTGGATGTCACCGCACGATGATGATTAGTATTGCCACTTGTTTGAGAAAGAAGAGAATCTGAACTTTCAGACTTCACAAGTCTATTGTGGAGAAATACATCAAAAACACAGATTAAGTGAATCAACAATGAGGTTCATTTTTCTGTCCTAAATGTGATAACTATATTAAATTTCTTTCTTTTTTTAAAATTATTTATTTATTTGTCAGAGAGAAGGAGAGAGAGAGCACACAAGTAGGAAGAGAGGCGGAGAGAGAAGCAGGCTCCCTGCCGAGCAAGGAGCCCATACAGGACTCGATCCCAGGACCCTGGGATCATGACCTGAACCGAAGGCAGCGGCTTAACCCACTGAGCCACTCAGGTGCCCCGTGACAACTATATTCACTGAAACATAAACCCATGAAAAGCAAACAAAATTTCTTGCTACTACTGCTTTAAAGAAGTGATGTGACATCATACTATAAATTTCCTCTGTTCTTCAAATGAGTGACTAAAACATGCAAAGCAAGGAATAACTAGAATTTCAGCCAATAGGAAAAGCAACAAGCAGTATCACTGTTGCCTTCCCCTCAGCTTATAATTTCTCACATAAATCAGCTCTGGCATTCTAGGTAGTGAAATCTGAAAATTCAATAATCATCTGTTAGGTACTTATACTTTTCTATGAAGATAATTTTGACAAAGACATCGCAGCCTATACTTATTGTACCTATGCAATTACCTGGACAAAATAAGTAAGTATTAAATACAAATAAAAATATAAAATTGGCTCTTTCTAAAATGTTTAAATTTCCTTTCACAAGATAGGGTCTCACATCCTTCAATTCTGCTAATCCACAGGCCACAGTGTACTTTCTTTTCTAGAACACATGTCTTTTTATTAGTCACAAGTCACAAATAAGGAAGTTATTGCTATGAAATACAGTATCGGAAATGTTAATGGATTTGCTTTTTAGCTTTATCACATTTAAAAAGTACCATGAATTTGTGAAGTCCCCATAAAAATAATTTAGTTATTCCACATTAGGGAAATAGTTCTATTATGATAGAATTATTATAATAGAATATAATAGATTAAAATATTCTAATATTTTTAAATGCTAAAAAAAGATTTAAAAGCATCATTCTAATAATATCTTATACTTTTTAAAAGATTTACATACAGTAAAAATTTAAGATGCTTTAGATGCTAGAGACCTAAATTTGACCAGGTTCTAAAGGTATATAAATTCAATGGGAATGAGAGTGTTTATGAAAACTTCTGTTCCAGTATATGGACATTTTACTTATTAGGTAGCAAAAAAAGGACCAGGAAAAGTTTCATATAATGCAGTGTTTAAAGCTATATTTTACAAAAACAATGTTTAAGGGGCCCAGGCAGGCAGAAAGCAATGCAAGAAGGCAAGAAGAGCTAGCAAGAAAGACCCTCTTCAGTAGGGCAGCTCCGCTACTTAATCTATTGGACCAGATCTACAGTGTTCCATGGCTTAACAACCTGACAATCCATCATGCAAATGGATTGTATATTAGCACAGAAAGCAAGAAACTGTGTTTTTTTCCAAGTCATTTCTTTTTTAGAACTTACAAGCATAATGGTAAGTGTGCAAAATAAAAACAAAATTCCTGATATGAAGTAATTTATCTACAATCTATGCAGAAAGCTACTTAAAAACAGGAAACACTAATTTGAAAAAAAGAGTGGACACTAACACACCTTCTGTCATGAGACTTTTTTTTTTTTTTAAGTAGGCAGAGAGGCAGGCAGAGAGAAAGGGGGAAGCAGGCTCCCTGCTGAGCAGAAAGCTGGACGCAAGGCTCGATCCCAGGACCCTGGATCATGACCCAAGCCGAAGGCAAAGGCTTTAACGCACTGAGCCACCCAGGCGCCCCTGTCATGAGACTATTTTTGATGCATTTAATAGTTCACCTTTTTTGTGGATAAAAGCAATTCCGATCTTTTGATCTCCTTTTCAGTCGAGAAACTTCAGCTCGGCGCTCACTTTGTAACACTTCTCCATCAGGGACACTTCCAGGCTCTGACAAGACGGCAGGGGATGGAAGAGGGCTCAACACAGTGGATACCGGAAAACTTTCTCTGGTGCAGGTGGTTTGGGTTTCATAACGGATAAGACGAGACTGAAGTTCAGAAAATCCCCCATCTCTTTCTAAAGCTTTTCGGTCATCCAAGCAGTATCTAAACAAGAGAAAGACTATTAAAATCACAGGCTCCACGACAGCAATAGGCTCTTCCCTGCCAGTGAGGAAACAGCAAAACATCTACTTGAAAACCTCTTACTTAACTTCCTAGTAATTGTTGGAGGGTTGAATGAATGGCCGACTTTCCTCACAAGTTCAGTTTTTTCCTAGCCTGCTAGATGACACGGCAAAAGATTTAAAAATTTGAAGTATGATCTGATTCCTCTTTGACTATTTCTGGGCAACAGATTAAGTTAATCCTCTGGCTTATTTTCAAAATAATAGAGTTGCTGTTTTTTTTTTTAAAAGATTTTATTTATTTATTTGACAGACAGAGATCACAAGTAGAGAGGCAGGCAGAGAGAGAGAGGAAGAGAAGCAGGCCTCCCGCTGAGCAGAGAGCCCGATGTGGGGCTCGATCCCAAGACTCTGGGATCATGACCTGAGCCGAAAGCAGAGGCTTTAACCCACTGAGCCACCCAGGCGCCCCTAGAGTTGCTGTTTTAATACTCTTTAAATCTCTGCCAACCTCTGATTCCTCAGCACGGCTAATACGTAACAACATGAAATGCTGACTTCTGTTAGAAGGGGCAAGTTTATTTTCAACAAAAAGATGAAAAGGGTATAAAGGTATTCTACCTGGCTCAAAAAAGACAGCTCAGAACATCTGGAATTTTTCTTTGAAACTCCCTTCCCACCTTACTGCTTGATTGATGGATTTTTCTTCAAACACTTCAGCTGTCCCTGTGCATCTGGTTTCTAGCGAAATCCGATTCAAGAAATCAAAGAGATGTTAGCTCAGTGAATGCTTCTGGACTTAAAGAAATCCCGTGTTGTTAAGTACAACAAAGAGGCATAACAGGAAAATCACCTATGAGACATGTGACCTTGGACAACTCTTCACTTTCTTCTCTTCTACAGCCGCATCAGGGAAGCACAAACAGCTTCACAGATGTCACGGGAGGGCGATCAAACCCTTTCTCTGTTAGCTGTCCTCTTGCCTTGTAAAATTCTAAGATGCTCCCTAAAACCAGAACTTTGGGTCCATAAGCTTTTAGTTCAGCTCCCAAGGAGTGTACATTACCCTAAGACCTGATTGCCTGGTCAAGGTTTAGGGACTTTTTCTTCCCCTTGCCACTTTCACATTTGATTTCTAAGAGCTGGAATCCCTGGATTTAAACTTGGCTCCACTACTGATGAGCTGTTTGAACTTGGCCACATTACTTAACTTTATCTATGCTTCTGCTGGCCTCCTCTGCAATCTGAGATTTATAGCAGTCATTTCCACGAGCTACCGTGAGGACTGCTGACATGTTCCGTGGGCACCTGCAGGCGCTCGGAAGCCGTGCCTAGAACACGCAAACAGTCAGAAAACACATGCTGGGCTGCTAGTGTTACTATCATTACTAGCAGGTTTATTTGCTACCACACCAAACCTTATAGTATGTGCATTATTTAAAAAGCTGTCCAGGTGATTCTGAAGCATAGCTAGGACTGAAAAATCTCCGATCTAACCCAGCAGTTTGATTTAGCAGGGGAGAATGCTGAGATCCTAAGTCAGAACGTGCTGCGGTGACAGAACTATAACTAGAACCGAGGTCCCTCAGTTCTGTGGCATTCTTGCTCTAGTCTGTTTTTGTTTTTTTTTTTTAAAAAAGATTTTTTATTTATTTATTGGACAGACAGAGATCACAAGTAGGCAGAGAGGCAGGCGGGGGGGGGGAAGCAGGCTCCCCGCTGAGCAGAGAGCCCGATGCGGGGCTCGATCCCAGGACTCGACCCTGGGATCATGACCCGAGCCGAAGGCAGAGGCTTTAACCCACTGAGCCACCCAGGTGCCCCTCTAGTCTGTTTTTTAATAAAACACATTTTATTAAAAATCCATAGTTCTAAGGATTATGGATGAATTCTAGTTCTCTCCTGGGCAGATGACAGAATCAAAAATAAAATCAAGAATCATGAATGTTAAGAAAGGTTCTAGGCAAGAGGCAACATAATGCCTGGTGAGCCTATGGAAAAATTTTGAGAAAAAAAAAGATTCAGTCTGACTTCAAATGAATATTTTTTTCTACTCAGATTTTGAATCTAACATGCAGGTATTTTCCTTCCAGTTTTAACATCTCTTGATCACAGCTGTTCATACTGTCACTCCTTCAAATGAATTATGTGTACTATGCAGTTGACTTTGCCATTTAAAATGTCTTCAAATGATTATACTATGGCCTGGCACTGAAACAAAAAGTACTTGTAAATAATAAAGCAACGGAAACAGAGAGGAAGGGTGGATATTTGGTATTAGTGAAGTAATGAATGACTACACTTCTATATTTTCTTGCAAAACAATAACCAAATGCTTTGTGCATCCAAAGAAAGAAAAGTATCTTCAAGAAGATGAAGCTATTTTGTTTGCTAACTACATAAGAGGCATGATACTGCCTAGCACACACTGATGTCAATGCAAGCAGGAGAAATTGCCAAATCTCTTGGAGCAGATGAAAGAAATTTGAAACCAACAGGAGGCTGGTGTGGCCACCCATCACAGTGTCACAGCAGTATTTAATTTTTTGTGAAAAAAACCCGTGCATCTTACAATCAATGGTATCTAATGCTCTAGGATAAAATGGGTGGAAAAAAAAACAAGCCTACATGGGATATGTTTTATTTTGCCTTAAGAAAATACTGATTTGCACTTGAGCAGTTTATATTTATATATATTTTCCAAATATTCTTTACGTCTGTGTATAGGAAGAGCTCAAAGATTCCAATGGCTTACAGCAGCATGAGGGAGACAGAACTCTCCTTTCAGCTTCATAATTACTTTGACATCCCACTCAAATTTTGTTACAAGTGGATTCATTATCTATGTTGAACATAAATAGGCCCCCTCCCCACCCCCCACATGCCCAGGTCTTCTTGAAAAAAAGCAGGTTCCTGGATTCATTGTGCTCGCCTCCTATAACCTCCCTAGTTCGATCTCAATGCCCCCAGGTTAAGGAGCACAAGTTTAGAGTAAAGAAAAAGGAGTCACTGAAAGACTTATTTGTTTATAGGGGCAGACTGTCCCTTTCAGTCATTTTAAAGTCCTCAGATTCTGACTTCAACTGTTTCCACATGCAGACAGAAGGGTAACGTTACTGTATGTACCGATATACATGTACATTATTATATGTTCCCTGTTACTGCTGACAGTACTGCTCTCTTTACATACGCCAGTTGGTCCATCTACTCTGTTGACATCCACCTAGGCTGTCTGCAGTTGGGACTATTACGGATAAAACTGCTCTGTATGACCTTGGTCAAGTCTTCTGTGGAGTTATGTTTTCACTTCTCTCAGGAAAATGCCTAGTGTTAGAACTGCTGAACCACAGGATCTGAGTATGTTTCGTTTTATAAGAACCTTCTAGATCCTTTTCTGGAGTAGAGATATCATTTCATACTCCCACAAGCAATGTACTACAGTTCTAACTGTTCCGCATACTTGTCACTATCAGTCTTCAATTTCAGCCATTTTGGTAACTGTACAGAATTTTATGGATGTACTATAACGTATTTAACCAAGGCCCTACAGTTAGACATTTCCAATGTTTCTTATTTTAAATAACATTACGGAAAATAGCCTTGCATAATAACTTTCAGTGTACACCAGTTTTTTTCCCATTAAGCTAAATTAGTCAATCCGATGTTATGGACATTTGGGTGGGTTTTGGTAAATTACCGGGCAGCCCTCCAGACAGGTTGTAGCAATTTATATTCCTATGGGCTGGCTTACTCATTCATGTTTCTTCACCACTAACATGACTTCGTAAGTGAAAAGTGTCCTCGTTGTTGTTTCAATTTACATTAAGAACGTGAATTAAAAAGCAGATTTTTAAAAAGATGATAAAAGCAACATGTCATGCATATCAGTCATTTGTATTTCCTCTTGGGTAAACAAATGGTTCAAGATTTTGCCAGCTTTTCCATAGGAGCTTTATTTTATTTTTTTTATTGATTTATAAGCAATCTCTCTTTTTTAAAAATTTTATCTTATTATTTATTTGTTTGAGAGAGAGAAAGCAAGCAGGGGGAGGAGCAGAGGGCGATCTTGAGTGGACTCCAGTGCTGCAGAGTGGCCTCAAGTGGACTGTGGAGCTGATGCTGGGCTCAAGTTCATGAACCTGAGACTATGACCTGAGCCGAAATCAAGAGTCAGATGCTTAACTGACTGAGCCCCGCAGGCGCCCCAGCATTCTTTAATTACAAAAGAAAATACCTTCAAATTTATGCTTAAAAATATTTTCCTCAGCTCAATCCTTAGTTTAAGGATTTCTTTGGTCTCTATTGATTATTGACATTGCTGTTTCAAAATCAGGACAAATCTATCATTCTTTCCTTGTTTGGTTTCTTCCTGACAATGAATAAAAAAAAGTCTTCCCCACACCTAGAATAGATTTTCCCCTAAATTTCATGCTAGTCCTTTCCTTCCACAGCTTTTCACTTTTAATTCTCAATACTCTGCGATTTATTTTGATATTTGGTGTGAACCTAGAATCATTTTATGTTAATTTATTTTATTTGCATATTTAATCATATTCTCACAATCTACTGAATATTTCATCTTTTGCCCTCTGATTTGAAATTTTTCTTCTATTAGATTAAATTCCTATGTATATTTGTTTTTTTCCTTGGATTTCCTATTTAGTTCTAGTTCTACACTGTAATTATAAGAGCTTTAAAATACAATTTTCTGATTATATGATAAAATTAATCTTATTCTTTAAATAAGAGGAAGGAGGCTTCTTACCAGATAAATTATAGAACTATTTCAGCCGAAGTTTCAAAGTTGCTAAAAATTATATTAAATATTTACATTTATTCCACCAGAACTAATGCCTCTAGAATATGATCTGTGCATAGAGAAACAAGGCATGTTTCCCTGAAGTAATCAACATTGCTTTTATGTCCCCGATATAGGTTATTTGCAATTTTTCCCATTCTACATTTCTTGAAAAATACTTCTAATATTTATGCTTTTATTGTTATTTTCAATAAGATCTTTTCTTGTAGTGTTTAAAATTGGAAATGGTAAACTAGGCATGTATTTTATCACTGGTCACTTTTCAAATTTAGTACTTCTTTTTTTTTTTTTAAAGATTTTATTTATTTATTTGTTAGAGAGAGAGAGCGAGCGAGCACAGGCACAGAGTGGCAGGCAGAGGCAGAGGGAGAAGCAGGCTCCCTGCCAAGCAAGGAGCCTGATGTGGGACTCGATCCCAGGACACTGGGATCATGACCTGAGCCGAAGGCAGCTGCTTAACCAACTGAGCCACCCAGGCGTCCCTCAAATTTACTACTTCTAATAATCTTTCAGGTCTCTTCTCTGCAAAACAAAACATACCAACAAAAAAATACTTCTATGGTCTCCTTTTCAATATATATACTCTTTTGAATTTATAATTCTTTAAAGCTCTCTATCTAGTTTTCCTTATTTTAACTGACTAGCCAAAACAGTGATTAAAACAGAAACATTCAGCACAATGGGTAAAAAAGAAAAAAGCAGTGATCATAGGTTTCTTTTAAACTCTTGCATCTGACATTAATGGGGAATTTAATTCTGATGCTTGAAAATAAAATAACCAAATATTTTGCCTCTAGTGTCAAACTTACATACAAACTCTTTAAATGAAATAAATCTTATTTAAACATAGCAAGGAAAGTAAACATTCCTAGAATGACTTGCTGGGTGGCCTCCATACCTTCCATATTTTCTCAATTGTACCACCATCGTTCCAATCTGCCCAAGCTAGAAACCCTAAAGAAATTCTTGTCATCTCCTTTTTCTCATCTCTAACATCTAACTGGTCTAAGGTTCTTTAGATAGCTATAAGTTTGTATTCTCTTTCCTATTTCCACTGCCTTGATAGCATTTTAGGCCTTCAACATCTCCTGCTTGAAAGACTTCAACTCAATTTATCAAAAGCCAATGAGATTTCTTTCAAGGCACAAACCGAAGCATATAATGTCATGCTTTAAAAATAAAGGTTTTTTTACTCCTCAAAAAAAAAAGGATCAATCTCCTTCCCATGTCACTAGTGACCTTCGTGACTTCATAATTTGGTCTTATTATAGTACAATATGTTTATCACTCCTGTTCAAAAATACAAATCTAGGGACTGAGTGGCTCAGTTGGTTAAGCAGCTATCTTCAGCTCAGGTCCTGATCCTAGAGTCTGGGACGGAGCCCAGAGGCAGGCTCCCTGCTTTCCCCTCTGCACCTTCCCCCTGCTCATTCAAGCTCTCTCTCTCAAATAAAGAAATAAAATCTTTAAAAAGTAAAAAAAGAAAAATAAAAACATAAAAAATGTAGTTTATCTTCCTAGAATCTGTAACTCTGTACTTTGTTTCTCTCCCAGACATGGCCTTTTCTGCCAGGTTTACTCCAACTCATCCTTTCAAAGCTAGTTCAGATTTCCTCTTGGAAACACTCTCCAGTAGTTCTTGGTATTTAATTCTTCCAACCACTGGGCAGATACCTGTATTTTAACACTATTTATAGTCTACTAATTTTATGTGTTTTCTTCCTCCCCTGTAGAGTATATGCTTCTAACCGGCAGAAATAATTGTCCTTCGTATCTTTAGCTTTTGAGTGAAAGACTGTCAGTATTTTTAAAGTTTACATGAAATGAAGATTAAGTTTACAAGCCAATCAAAATAGGGTGTTTCAGGCAAATTATTTTACAAAATGAATCACCAAGGTCTTGAAAACTTATCATAAAATATTTTATCACCATTATTGAATTTCTTGTCCTTGTGAAAATGGTAGATGTGCACGCACATAACCTCAGAAACCGCTAATTCCTTTCTACAAGAAAATTCTCTGAAATTTTATTCCAACTGGTCAATTAAAATTCTACAAAAAAATTAACAGATAATTAACATACTGCAAATGGGAACACATTTCATCTAACAGTTTCTGAGTAATTACGATGTAATTAGTGACCAAGGACTATTAATGTAACCAGTAGTATAAATACACATTTGTAACATAGGGATGAAAATATTTTTGATTAAAATGTCTGGTAATTAATAATATAATATTTAAATGCTACAAAACTGATCAATCATCAAATACCTTTTTTTTTTTTACAACAGAAGGTAAACTC
>ML106823.1:0-22814 GCA_003697995.1 Taxidea taxus jeffersonii
TTATATTTTATGGATCCTAGATCCAAGCACATTTTGTTTTGTTTACATTTTAACACCTCTGAAATCACAACATATCTCAGAATTGATAGCATGTCAGTTCAGATGTCAATCTGACAGGCAGTGTTATTTTTTTCTCTTAATAATAACTATAAGACTTGGGGGGCCTGAGTGGCTCAGTGGGTTAAAGCGTCTGCCTTCAGCTCAGGTCACGATCTCAGGGTCCTGGGACTGAGCCCCGCATGAGGCTTTCTGCTCGGCAGGGAGCCTGCTTCCCTTCCTCTCTCTCTGCCTGCCTCTCTGCCTACTTGTGATCTCTGTCAAATAAATAAAATCTTAAAAAAAAGAGAGAGAGAGATTTGGTTAGCCACACTTAGAGAAACCTGCAAAGGTTTTCGTACTGTGTACTGTAACACACACCGGACACCTACGGGCCCCAACCACCCTTCAGCCCAGAAGAGCCATGGCCCACAGATTCCGCGCGCCCCGCTTCTCCTCCTCAATCACCCACACACGTCCGCCTCCTCTTGGAAGTTTTCCTGACATCAGTGTTTGCCCTTCCTGAACCAACCTGAGCGAGAGCCTCCTATTCCGCTGATGACAGACTGCGGCTATCTCTAGTGCCACATTCTTACACTACATAATGGGTGTTTTCTTGATTACATCCTCTACTGGAACACTGTGACTCATGGGAGGGACTTGTAACCCACTGCCAGGTTTTGAAATCAAGCTGCATGTATACTTCTTCTTTTTAAGATTTATTTATTTATTTGACAGAGATCACAAGTAGGCAGAGAGGCAGGCAGAGAGAGGGAGGGGGAAGCAGGCTCCCTGCTGAGCAGAGAGCCCGATGTGGGACTCGATCCCAGGACCCTGGGATCATAACCTGAGCCGAAGGCAGAGGCTTAACTCACTGAACCACCCAGGCACCCCTTATTATTCTTTTTAATTAAAACCTCCAGAAATATCCATAAGGCCAGTGATGGCAGGACTAGAGTGTTGGAACTCAGAGCCCAAATACAATGGGGGCCTCATAAATGTGCTCGGTGAATGAGGACAGGCTGGCAGGCAGGTACTGTGTAACTGCTGTGAGTAATCTGAGAGGCCACTGCACCCTTTCAAGAACACTGGAGGTACATGAAGAAAATCAACTAATTACTAATAACTACAAACTTACATATCTACATACATCTACATATATCCTTTAAAATGTTTACAAACTTAGTATTTAAAGGATGTTCCTGGTCCAAGGAAATCAAACAAAGCACAAATTAGGAACTATCTGCAATATACATATGTATCAAATTATCACACTGTATACAATGTTATACAATGTTACATGTCTATTATACAATGATGCAATAGTCTACATCAATTGTATCTCAGTAAAGCTGGGGGAGAAATGATCCTTAACGACAAAAAAGGAACTATCCTATAACAAAAAAGTCAGGTAAAAACCAGTGTTGAGGATGTGGAGAAACTGAAACTCTCATGCACTAGTATGGGAATATAAAGTGGTATAGCCATTTTGAGAAACTGTTCAGTTTAAAATGCTAAACACAGATCTATCATATGATCCAGCAATTCTTCTCCTAGATACCTGTCTTTTTTTTTTAAGATTTTGTTTATTTATTTGACAGACAGAGATCACAGGTAGGCAGAGAGGCAGGCAGAGAGAGAGGAGGAAGCAGGCTCCCCGCTGAGCAGAGAGCCCGATGCGATGCGGGGCTCGATCCCAGGACGCTGGGATCATGACCCAAGCCGAAGGCAGAGGTTTTAACCCACTGAGCCACCCAGGCACCCCAATACCTGTCTTAAGTGAATAAAAATATATGTCCATACAAAGGCTTGTGTGCAAATGTTTGTAAGCAGCATTATTCCTAATTTGGTTAAAAAGAATAAACAATTCAGGGGTATCTGGGTGGCTCAGTGGGTTAAAGCCTCTGCCTTTGGCTCAGGTCATGATCCCAGGGTTCTGGGATCGAGTCCTGTATTGGGCTCTCTGCTCAGCGGGGAGCCTGCTTCCCCCTCTCTCTCTGCCTACTTGTGATTTCTGTCTGTCAAATAAATAAAATCTTTAAAAAAATGATAGGGGCGCCTGAGTGGCTCAGTGGGTTGAGGCCTCTGCCTTCGGCTCGGGTCATGATTTCAGGGTCTTGGGATCGAGCCCCGCATCGGGCTCTCTGCTCGGCAGGGAGCCTGCTTCCTCCTCTCTCTGCCTGCCTCTCTGCCTACTTGTGATCTCTGTCTGTCAAATAAATAAATAAAATCTTAAAAAAAAATAAAAAATAAAAAAAAAGAGTAAACAATCCAAATGTCTATCAGCCAATAATGTGGTGTTATCATACAATGGAATACTATTCAGCCATAAAAAGAAACAAAGTACTGACCTAACGAGGCTGCAAAATGGAGGGGCCCTAAATGCATTATGCTACATGAAAAAAACAACGCTTACACAAAAAAATCACATATTATATGATTCCATTTACATGAAATATCCATAACAGGTAAACCCACAGAGATAGAAGCTAGGTGAAATGGAGAGATTTTAAACAGGCACAAAATTTCTTTTTAGGGTGACAGAAATGTTCTAAAATTAGACTGTGGTGATGGTGGCACAACTCTGTAAATTTACTACAGCTCACTGAATTGTTCACTTTTTTTTGAATTGTTCATTTTTATGGTATATAAATTATACCCCCAAAATAAAGGAAAATGTCAAAACTATAAACATCCAGAAAAGGAAATGGGGAATTCTACTTATATGATACAAAGAAGCCTGAAATAATGAAATTCTGTCACTGGTTCTACCACTGCTTTTGCTGTGACTGCCTGCAAAAGCACCCCCTCCTGCCTCTCTGGGCCATGGCTTCTCACCAGCAGCTCAGGAGACAATACGGATAGGGTATACCCTTTAGGATATGTTTCTCCGAATTTGCTGGCCCTCACCCACTCAGGTAAAACCTTAGATCCCTTAGCTCACCAACACCACCTACTTTCATATCCAGTGGAAAAGGAGTGCAGAGACAACAAAGATAACTGAAGAGGAATAAAATGTTAAGAGCTATACCACACTGCAGCTACTGCAGGTTATAAATAACTCACCCAGGAGCTTACAAGTAAGTAGCTCATAAGAGTCACAGAAAGCACTAGCTGGAGTGGGGTAAAGGAATATCAGAAGACCCTTTCAAGTTTTCCAGTGGGCTATGTGTCCCAGTATGAGAATCAACCTTTGCTCCCTTCAGACCCTAACATATTGTAACACTGTTCACCAATTCACCAGTTAAGAATCTCAGAAACAGGGTGCCTGGGTGGCTCAGTGGGTTAAAGCCTCTGCCTTCGGCTCAGGTCATGATCCCAGGGTCCTGGGATCCAGTCCCGTATTGGGCTCTCTGCTCCGCGGGGAGCCTGCTTCCTCCTCTCTTTCTCTGCCTGCCTCTCTGCCTACTTGTAATCTGTCTGTCAAATAAATAAATAAAATCTAAAAAAAAAAAATCTCAGAAACATTAGGGCTGTAGGGTAAACTAAGTCTAAGACCTCCCCTTGAATGTCTCATCCCACTTCCCTAAATCAGCCTCTCAAAAGACTGAAAAACACATGCGAGGGGTCCCTTGCCCCCTCACACAGAAGAAGGAACATAAAATGAAACAGACCAGGGAGGTGCCCTTGACTCCCTTCTCTCTCACCCTCCACAAACAACACATCAGTAACACTGTGGACCCTAATTTTAAAGTATACCCAGACTCTGACTGCTCCTTTCTGTTGCTACTCTCCTGGCTCAAGCCATCACTACCACCCCGCCGGTTGCAAGAGCACCCTAACTGGCCCATTTTTCCACTCCCGCCCTTCAGATACATCACTTCATTCAATGCCCTCAAGTGGTTTCCTACCTTTCTCAGAATAAAATCTAAAGTCCTAAATCCTGTCTCCAAGGCCCTACATGATCTGCATCCTATACATACCACTTGGATCTTCCCTCTCACCATACCTCCCTCTTCATTGCCCTATTCCAGACACAGAGGAAGAACACATTTTCACTGTTCTTCCAACAGAGGAAGCCAATCCCTGCCTCAGAGCCTTTGTACTGGCTGTTCTCTACCTAGATCATGCTTCCCTTCAGCTACTAGCATGGCTGTATTATTCTCTTCTTTCAGGCCTCGGCTCCGATGTCACCTTATCAGAGACGCTTTCCCTAATCAATCTATTTAACACAACACTATTCTATCACTCAGTCCCTTTACTATCCTGCTTTTACTTTCCTTCCTAGCACTCACCATCACCTAAATTATGTTATATATTTATGTTTATCTTTTCATGTCTCTTTCCACTGGAACACAAGCTGCCTGAGAACCGAAATTTTAGTTAGTTTACTGCTGTATCACTAGTGCCTGCAGCACTGCTCAGAACAGAGTAAGCACTCAATAAACTTCTCCAATTATATATAAAACTTTTTTCAATAGGTTGAGTTACGAAGGTTAGGAGCCTGCTTTCTCATCAAGGTCTCTACAGAAAGAGACTGACAATAGTTTACCCCTCTAATCAGTGAGTGAGTCGGCATCAGAGAGAAGGAAAAAAAAGTCTTTGAAAAATGCTAGTGTGAAAGTCAGGAGCCTATACACACACAATACTTCCTTGGCAGATTTCACTCAAACCTGGAGATGCACGGGCGGCCTTCGCTAAAGCTTCCGTCTTACCACAAGGTGGCACCGCAGAGTATCAGGGAGTGACTTTTCCCTGCCCTTCTCAGATTTGGAAGGAATAAGATTACCTCCAAAGAAAACAAAGGAATAGTTTAATAAGATCATGTTAAGTTCAATTTCCAAAACTGGGATTTGCATTAGTTTGGAAAAAAACCAGAATTGGCCTTTGGAGAGCATTGAATTTTTTTCTAATAAATTTGAAGTATAAAACTGCAAGGGTACATATTTAATTCTCTTGAGAGGACAGATATATTTTAATATCTGAGTAGCATCTATTCAAAGTTACATGTCCAGGGGCACCTGGGTGGCTCAGTTGGTTAAGGGTCCAACACTTGATCTCAATTCAGGTCTTTGATCTCAGAGCTGTGAGTTCAAGTCCAACAGTGAGCTGCACCCTAGGCAGGGAGCCTACTTTAAAAAAAGACAAAAAGGAAAATAGTTAAATGTCCATTAAATTAGATCCTCAATAACCATTATCAATTCTGTTTCGTTCAAATCACTTTTTATCTGCTTTAATAATTTAACATTTAAAAAGCATATATTCCATCATACAAAAATTCCTTCTCACCAACTTGAATTTGTGAAATCTGGGTCATACGTTCTTCCTGTGAATACAAAATATACACCTTAGCTTCCTTTTATCTCATTAATCTCGTCAGTATTTAAAGGCATAGGCATTTTAAGGAAACCTCTCTAAAACTGTAAAAATACTGAATGTATGGGGCACCTGGGTAGCTCAGTTGGTTAAGCAACTGCCTTCAGCTCAGGTCATGATCCTGGAGTCCTGGGATCAAGTCCCACATCAGGCTCCCAGCTCCATAGGGAGTCTGCTTCTCCCTTTGACCTCTGACCTCTCCCCTCTCATGCTCCCTCTCTCAAATAAATAAATAAAATCTAAAAAAAAAAAATACTGAATTCGTGAGACTGTCTGTAATGCTTAGAAGCGTTGTTACTATCAGGTATGGAAGTGAGGCAGCTGATCATATTGAATCTATTCGGTAAAACTTAAAGAACCCTCCGAAACAGGGCAAGGACAGTATCAGCTCTGATCTCCTGCTGATCAGTGTAGGACTCACTGCCCAGAATGGTGGCTGCTTTACTGACACTGTCCATGTGGACATTAGGGAAGCAGAAAAACACAGATCTTCAAACCACAGGCTGTGACCTACTAATAGGCTGTAAAATCAATTAGCGCCTCAAGGGCCAGTTTTGGTTTTTAATGAAATATAACAGAATAATATGAAACAGTGTTAGGAGAAGAGAATGAAAAACCGCGGACTGGGAGAAATTTTTTACAAAATACTTATCTGATAATGCACTTACATTCTAAATATACAAAGGACCCTTATAACTTGATAATAAGAAAACAAATAAATCAAAGTACAGACAAAAGATCCTAAAAGATCAATTAAGACATACAGATGGCAAATAAGCAGAAAAGATGCTCAACATCACAGATCACTAGGGAACTCCAAATTAAACAATAACGGCGCCCCGCACCTATTAGAAAGGCCAGCCCCCAGCACGCTGCCAGCACTAAATGCCGTGAGGAGGCAGAACAAGAGCTCGCTGGTAGGAATGTGAAATGATGCAGCCACTCTAGAAGGCAGCCTGGCAGTTTCTTACAGAACTAAACATACTCTTCCATATGATTCAGCAATGGAGCTCCTTGATAGTTATCCAAATGAGTTTGAAACTTACATATAAAAACCTACATAGGAACGTGTATAGCAGCGTTATTCATAATAGTCCAAGCTCGGAAGCCACCAAGATATCCTTCAGTAGGTGAATGGGTAAACAAACAGTGGTTCACCCAGATGATGGAATATTATTGAGCAATAAAAAGAAACGAGGTATATCAAATCACAAAAAGAAGCAGAGGACTCTTTAATCATAGTGCTAAGTGAAAACTACCAGTGTGAAAAGGCTACACACTGTGCGGTTTCAACTATGTAACAGTTCTGGAAGAGCAGAAACTATGGAAACAGTAAAAAGATCAGTGGTTGCCAGGGGTTGTGGGGACAGGGAGGGATGAATAAGCAGAGCATAAAGGACTTCTAAGGCAGTGAAAATACTCCATATGATACTGTAATGGTGGACAGATAACATTACACATTTGTCCAAATCCACAGAACTACACAGAGAGTGAACCGCATGTAAACTATCGCTTTTAGTTAATAATCTTTTTTTTTTTTCAAAGATTTTATTTATTTGAAAGAGAGAGAGATCACAAGGAGGGAGAGAGAGGGAGGGGGAAGCAGGCTCCCCACTGAGTAGAAAGCCCGATGCGGGGCTGGATCCCAGGACACCAAGATCATGACCTGAGCCGAAGGCAGCAGCTTAATTCACTGAGCCACCCAGGCGCCCCAGTTTTTCAACATTAGTTCATCAATTATAACAAATGTAGCACATTAATGCAAGATAGTAATAACGGGAAACTTGGGCGCCTGGGTGCCTCAGTCAGTTGAGCATCTGCCTTCATCTCACATCATGATCTCAGGGTCCTGGGATGGAGCCCTTCATCAAGCTTCCTGCTAAAATGGGAGTCTGCTTCTCCCACTCCCTCTTCCCCTCCCCTCAGCTTGCATGTGTTCTTTCAAATAAATAAATGCAATCTGTAAAAAAAAATAATACAGGAAACTGTCGGGGCTCAATTTTTCTGTAAACCTAAAACTGATCTAAAAATACAAAGTCTATTAGCATAAAGTACAAAGTGAAACAGTACACTACACACGGTAAGGTAAGTGTGGTCCCCTAAACTTCCAACTGCATATATTTACAGAGAGATGCGTGCGTGTGCGTGTAAGACTGGGTCATCCTGCAATAGGTACTGTGGGTCATGGTCGAAGAAGATCCAAAGATACTGCTCTCAGGGCCTTGTAACACCCAACTACATGAACACTCACCATCTGTGCTGCCATCACCATTTATCGGCGCTTATTATTAGGCACTGATATGCACTTCACACATTCTCAATTCTCACACCAACTCTGCAAGATAGACACCACCCTTCATTTTACAGAATAAGGTTAACGAGGTGTGCAGAGGTTACATAACTTGTCCAAGATCACTGAGCTAATTAATGCCAGGGTAAGAAGTGACCCTGGTCTGACTCCCAAGTTCTGCTGTAAACCACGACTTTAAACAGCTTGCTATAAAATACAGAAGGAAAGAGCAAATGTTTTCATAAATACCTTCCTACTTATACTCCCCATTATTTAATGATTTCTCAATTAACTATGTTTTACCTACTGTTTATATTTGAAACTATCTGAAATGCAAAGTTAATCATTATATAAGGGAACCAGAACAAAGAATCATGCATTTTTCCCCTAATTAATCAACTAACTGTATAGAGTATCTGGTTAAAACCATGTAAATGTTCTAACTAAATTTTCTTAAGCTTTCAAATATTTAAATTAGGTATACCCTAAATTTTCAGAATACAATTTCTTCCATCTATATATTTCTTTGTAAAGTTCAAGAAAATATATTCTTATATGTATTTCTTAAAACATATCTATCTACTCCCAGGTACATAGCCAACAGAATTAAAAACTTATGCAAAAATTTGAACAGGAATGTTTACAGTAGCTTTATTCACAACAGCCACAAAGTGGAAACAGCCCAGACTATGAATGAGTAAGCCAATGCGATGTACTTATACAACGGAACACTACTCGGGCACACAAAGGTATGAAGAGAGTGGTACAGCATGGGTAAACTTTAGAAATATAATGCCAAGTGGATGCAGCTATATACAAAAATCACATACATGATTTTATTTACATGAGGTGTCCAGATTAGGCAAATCTACAGAGGCCGAAAGGACAACAGTCTGCTTGCCTGGGGCTTAGGGGGCAGTGGGGAGAAATGGGGAGGGACTGCTAAGGGGTACAGAGTTTCTTCTTCCTGAGGTGATGAAAATGTGCTCAAATTAGGCATGATGATGGCTATCTAATTCTGTGAATGTATTAAAACCAATGAACTGTACACTTTAAAAGGGTTAAATTTATTGTATGTGAATTATGTATCAGTCTAGTTGCTATTTAAGGGGGGAAAACATATCTAGCTATGCCAATTATCCAACCTACATAACCTATACAATCGGTAAAATATTTTTACCAATGGAAATAACTTTAAACACATTATCTCCCTGTATTTTTTTCTTGACTAATAAACATTTATATTTGTACAAATTGTTTTTTCACATCTATCAATGTCAAAAGTACTAATTCTTTTGTTAATAGGGAAAAAAAAGCTTAAAAAAAAGATATTTAGCAAAATAAGGTCTCTGAAGAACACTTTTTTTTTTTTTAAGATTTTATTTATTTAACAGAGAGAGATCACAAGTAGGCAGAGAGGCAGGCAGAGAGAGAGGGAGAAGCAGGCTCCCTGTCGAGCAGGAAGCCTGATGCGGGGCTTGATCCCAGGACCCTGGGACCATGACTTGAGCGGAAGGCAGAGGCTTTAACCCACTGAGCCACCCAGGTGCCCTAAAGTTGGTTTGCTGAAGAGCTGGAGATAGTATCTAGGCTTTTTTTTTTTTTAAGTAGGCTCCATGCTGGGCGTGGATCCCAATGCTGGGCTTGAACTCAGGACTCTTGAGATCAAGACCTGAGCTGAGATGCTCAACCAAGTGAGCCATCCAGGCGCCCTATATTCTGAAGAACACTTTAATATAATCATATGTGTAGATGTACCACAGTCAATTCTATTCATCTCATGATATAAAATCAGAATACAGATTACAAAGGAAAACAAGTCTAATAATACTCCTATCTTTTTAAAAATGACTATCCATTTTCCCTTTCAGGTTTGAGCCAGCTCTTGAATACCACATCCTACTTTGAATTTGCTTATAATGCTGAGTTACCGTTCTCGAAATGTTTCTTCTCATCTTTTTGATGTTGTTTATTTTTCTTTCTTTTTTTTTTTTTGTTTCTTCTCATCTTAAGAAAACTAAGCAAAAGTGAAGTGTGGAAAACAAAAGTCCCACTGCCTAGAGATTATCTATGCCATTTAAAAAGGAAAAATACTTAAATAGATGTCCCTTGGGGCTTTGTGGAATCTAAATCCAGGCAGTAATGACACGGGCCCTGATCAGACGTCCTAATGAGACGAGACAGACCACGTTGTTACAGCACAGAGATACGGGAGATAAAGTTTCACCTAATTTGGTGAGTTCCAAGGAAGAAAAGTTCAGTGTTAGCATTGTTCAGTAACAACTGTAACCAGGACCTAGAAATCACTAGGAAAAGGAAAACTAAACTTAATTTACTAATTTCCATATAAAACTTGTCATAGAAAAGACTGCTGAAGCTTTGTTAACAACTTTAAAAAGTGAAACCTCAACATTTTAAGTTTTCACAATAAATGCCTTGCTCATATTTTATGTTTAGAAAAATTGCATGTTGGAGGTAGGGTACACACAGAGCTACACATTTCTTTTTTCAAATTCTATTAGTATTTTAAAATATTGTTTAAAAGATTTTTTTGAACACATACCCATGCATGCGCACACACACACACACACACACACACAGTGGAGGGAGAGAGAGAATTTCAAGCAGACTCCCTGCTGAGCACAGAGCCTGACATGGGGCTCAATCTCATGACCATGAGACCATGACCTAAGCTGAAATTAAGAGGTGAACACCTAACTGAGGCACCCATGTGCCCCCTCAAGTACTGACCGTTTTTGTTGTTGTTGTTTTATTTTTAATTTGTTTATTTGACAGAGAGAGAACAAGCAGGGGAAAACAGCAGGCAGAAGGGAAGGGAGAAGAAGGCTCCCCATGGAGCAGGGAGCCCTATGTGGGGCTTGATCTCAGGACCTTGGGATCATGACCTGAGCTGAAGGCAGACGCTCAACCAACTGAGCCACCCAGGCGCCCCAGTATTGACCTATTTTAAAGTTTATCTATCTATGTCATCTCTATACACAATGTGGGGTTTATACTCATGACCTTGAGATCAAGAGTTGCATGCTCTTCTGACTGAGTCAGCCAGGCGCCCATAGTATTGACTATTTATTTACCTATTTTATGTTCAACTAGCCAGCATATGGTACACAAGTTTTCGATAGTGACATATTTTAGATGCTTTAAAATGAGAATAAAGTTTATAATAAGATATTTAACATATAAGACTTCAACAACTTATTGATAATAAGAACGGCTATTATTTCCATGCTTACTATGTTCATGAACACACCATTTGTTTACCCATATTATATCATTCGATTTTCCCAACAGACCTAGAGAGCAGGGTGCTAAGATGACCCTGCCGCTGCGGACAGAACAAAGGACTGCCCAAGGACACGTCATTAAGAAGTGCCAGAAGGTCTGACCCAGCAGTGTCTTGACTCCAAAAGCTTAAGTTTCTACTCTAATAGTTCAAGAATAAAACAGTGCTAAAATTCATGAACATTTACACACACACACACACACACACACTATTCGAGTTCTTCATCTTGATGAAAGTATAAGAAACAATATTTATCCAAAAGTTATCAGATAAGAACATAAACTCCAACTATTTTTTGTAATGGAAGAATTCACTTCATATATATAATTTACATGTACCTTTGAAAAGCAAAACATTATTAAGTATGAATTTCAGGGTGAATTGTAGAGATTCATTGTAAAACCCAATATGAATGTACTCAACAGCCTAAACTGCCTCCAGGCCAAAAAAAAAAAAAAAAATCCTACTGAATAAAGGCTCAAAGGAAAACTTTGATGCCTTGGCACTCATATGAATTCACCTCTTTTATGAACCTGGCATGGGTTCATAAAGATGTGGATCATGAAGATTCACCTGAGGTTTGGGTCTGCTCAGATACCAGAAGAGCATTTACAAAAACATGAGTACAATTTGCAAAATTTCAACACCATTCCTTTTGAAGACAGAATTGTGTATTCCATCACTTACTAAAACATCAGGCTGCACAGGAGTTTTCTTATTATAGGACTGTAATTTTTACCTTTCCAAACAATACCAATAATGTCTATTATGGAGAATGACTCAATTTCTGTATGTTAATATTGTCAGGAAATTATGCATTTTCAAAAAGGGAAAAGAATGAGCTTCTCTCAGCACCTACTAGACAATCATACAGCAATTTTTTTTTCCCTAGATTGGGGGGCACACTGGAGAGGAAGAGAGAATCTTAAGCAGGCTCCATGCTGGGCATGGATGTGGGACTCAATCTCACAACTGCGATAGTTTTCAGATGGCAGTTCCCTCCCCTCCTCTCTGGGGCCCACACTTGGGCAAGTTTCCAGGGAGCACAGTTATTTTACATGCCCATCTCTCTTGCCACTGCGGGCTCAATGAAGGAAAACATGACAGAAAATGTTTTTTACTCTACAAGTATCACTGAGTACCCACTTCATGCTGGAGATTCAGTGCTGACAAAGCAGACAGGGTTCCTGCACTTGTGGGGATCTGATTATAGTCTGGGGACGGAGACAAAATAAGTAGATCTAAAATATAGTATGTGGGGTGCCTGCGTGGCTCAGTGGGTTGAGCCTCTGCCTTCCGCTCAGGTCATGATCTCAGGGTCCTGGGATCGAGCCCCACATCGGGCTCCCTGCTTCCTCCTTTCTCCCTCTCTGCCTACTTGTGAGCTCTCTCTGCCAAATAAATAAATAAAATCTTAAAATATATATAGAATGGCTGTGATATATCCTATGAAGAAAAACAAAATAGCCAAAGGAGACAGGGAAAAGGACAATTTTAAATAAGGTGTTAGAGAAGGCCTCCCTGAAGGTGAGGGAGTCCTCAGCCTGAAAGCCCCAAGGAAGAGCATCCAGGCAGAGGAAAGAGTGCACAAGCCCCAGGGCAGAAGGAATGCTTGGTAAGATTCAGAATGGAGGAGTCAGCTTGTCTGGAGCAGAGAAATCAAAGGCTGGAGAGTGGGGGACCACAGGTAAACTACTAATTAGGCTTTTGCTCAGAGGAAGATCACAACAACCTCAGGGGGTTGGGGGCTACGAAGCAGCATGTTTTACCGTAACAACTTGCAGGCTCGCCCTGGCTGCTCTGTGGACAACAGGCAGAGGGAAAGAGCACAGAACTGAGAAGGCCGCTCAGGAGGCAAACGTCAGAATCCAGCAGATGGTGAGCATCCTGGAGGTGGGAGAGAACAGAAGCTGGCGGACCGGGAAGGTGCTCTGACAAGATCTGCTGACTGAATGGACGTGGACGGCAGGAGACAGACGCTGTGCCAGGCCAGCGGCTCAGTGCTCCCATCATGTCTGTCCGATAAAGCCCCTCTTTTCTAAGATGCTGAAAGCAAGAGTTGGGTTTTTGCCACTTGTAACCAAAATGACCTTAATTACTAAAATGATTATCATTTTACAAATGAGAAGACTGAGGTAGAGAAAGGTTCAGTACTCATCAACTAACAACAACAACAAAAAAAACAAGTGTTAGTTTGATATTTGGTAAACCTGAAAATCAACTATTCAAAAAGAAGGAAGAAAGGAGAAGAAAGAGAAAGTGCTCAGCTCTTCTCCAAGGCACCAGAGTCACCAGGTAGCAGAGACCACCGATGAACGCAGGTCCGACTGGCTCCCAAGCCTTGCTCGCTCCACCACAGGGCGTGGCTCCAGGCCGGCCCTGACCGTGTCCCCTCTCGCTGCACACAGGCCCAGAGGGCTTAACCCTAAAACAAAAGCAACAGGGCAGGTGCGGAGGGAGCAAAGGTCAGCAAGAACACGACTTCAGGCCCAACACATCAGCAGGCAGGAGAAGCAGCGGTCGTCCGTTAGGAGATCGCCTCTCCTCTCCCCCCACCCCATAGGGTCAAGAACTGCAACAACTCCGGTTGGCAAACATGGGGAAGTCTCAGCTCTGGAGCAAGGTGAAAGCTCTGGCTGTTTCTATCAAAGAGGAGGGAAAAAGGAGTTCAGGTTGATAGATCACCTTTCCTGTAGTCTTACCGGCTGCCCATACCACCACAGAAGAGTTTTCTTTCCCCTCTGATCTCAAAAACAGTTTATGTATTACTGTTGGCTGAGCACTCAGATGTTCTCACAAGGATCCATATTTTAACACAAAAATAAAAGCGTTTCCCTAAGGTAACATTCATATTAGTCCTACTAAAAGCATAGATTTTAAGCTGTAGATCTGAGATGACAGTACATAAGGGCCTCATATTTTTTTCTTCAACAGTCACTAAAGTTGTTTGGGGAAAAAAGAAAAGATAGAAAATTTTTGTGGTAATTTGAGTTATTTTAGATTAAGTGACCACTTGCTTCTTAATCCTTTTGAAAGCATTCAATTAAAAGGGGCATGTTGATGGGGTGCCTGGGTGGCTCAGTGGGTTAAAGCCTCTGCCTTCTGCTCAGGTCATGATCCCAGGGTCCTGGGATCGAACCCCACATCAGGCTCTCTGCTCAGCAAGGAGCCTGCTTCCTCCTCTCTCTCTCTGCCTGCTTGTGATCTCTGTCAAATAAATAAATAAAATCTTAAAAAAAAAATAAAATAAAAGGGGCATGTTGAGAGATTCACACTTAAGGCATCATAAAGATCAGTCATCAAATCTTAGAGCCAGAAGGAACATCATCTAACCACCACTCTTCCCATTTTACGGATGAGGAAGCAGAAGCCCAGAGAAGGAACTAATTTGTTAGGTTAATAAATCTTTTGAGTAACAAAACCAAGACTGAAATCAGCTCTCCAGATTCTCAGCTCAGCAGGCTGCCTCCCTCTCAGCGCTTAATCTCATTCCACTGTTTTGGTGTTGTTGTCATTACACTGTTTACATAATACTAAATGAGAAGGTCTGAAAAATGTCCAGTAAGAAGTCTGACATACAATATTCTCTCAAATCTAATTCCCTCCCTTATTTAAATACCTGATACTAATTTTGGGCACTAAAAAGGTTAGGAAAACCCCCAGAAGTTTTAAAATTAAAGAAATGAACTAAATTAAGCCACAAAAGAGAACCATGAAACAAAATCAACACATAGGTCACATAATCGAATGCAAACTATAAAGGGTAGCTGATCATAAAACAGACCTATAATACACCTTGAAAATATTACAAGAGGGCTCCCTAAAAATCAATGTGATCCTGGAAAATGTAAGCAAGTGACATGATTTTGTTAAAAATAAGTCTGGGGCACCTGGGTGCCTCAGTTGTTAAGCATCTGCCTTCGGCTCAGGTCATGCAAGCCCCACCTCGGGCATCAGCTCCCTGCTGGGCAGGAAGCCTGCTTCTCCCTCTCCCACTTCCCCTGCTTGGGTTCCTTCTCCCTCTGTATCTCTCTCTGTCAAGTTAATAAATGCTCTCTGCTCAGCAGGAAGCCTGCTTCCCCCTCTCTCTGCCTGCTGCTCTGCCTACTTGTGATCTCTCTCCGTCAAATAAATAAAATCTTAAAAAAAACCTTTATAAATAAGTCCGAGACACTCAAATGGGATGTAACTGAGGTAGCCATATAATTATGAACCAAACACGGCCACTCTGAGTGGAAAAAGGAGCTAATGAGACAGACAACCAGGACAACAGACAAAAACCAAGACCTTCCCTTGCATATCTGGATGTACAGGCACCCAACATAAGTCATTCCTAAGAAAAAGTACATTGTTTAATACACAACAAACTCCCAAGAGACAAGTGCCACAAAGCAACAAATCTTAAAAATCAGGTCTAAAGAGGGTGCCTGGGTGGCTCAGGTCTTAATCCTGGGGTCCTGGGATCGAGCCCCACATCGAGCTCCCTGCTCGGCGGGAGGCCTGCTTCTCCTTCTCCCACTCCCCTTGCTTGTGTTCCCTGTCTCTCTCTCTCTGTCAAATAAATAAAATCTTTTAAAAAATTATTAAAAAATCAGGTCTAAGGAGAAAATAAAACCCCACAGAATAGATTATTTTTCCCAGTAAGATTCATTCCAACTATCAATTTTACTGGCAAGATGAAAAGTAAACCTTATAGGATGACCTAGCAATCCTACCTCAAAAAAAAAAAAAAAAAAAAAAGGATTGTCCTATCCTTCACCCAAGAGGAACAAGGAAAAGAACCATTTATGACTTGCAAGTGAAAGGGGCGGGTGCATTAGCCCATTTTACAAATGAAACAGGGTCCAAGAGAGGCTTGATAGCTTGCTCCAGGTCTGATTCCAAACCCAGGGTTGACTCCAAAAGCCTCCTACAGCACACTGTCCATCCATGAAAATCCCAGGTTTCTTTTGGAACAGGCACCACAACTTGGCAGGCCACCTCTCCCTGCCTTGGAGATATGGAGAACAACGGCCTTTTTCTCAAGTGAGGATGAGGGAAGGGATGGACGGAGACCTCTTCACAGGCACTGAGCACACTCGGTCCGGCTGCAGGCCTTGGCTCTTTCACCCAAGGACAGCAAGAAGTCATGGATCACGACTCTGGTCCCCAGATGTGGGCTCCACAGGATAACCAAGATCCTACCCTGAAGAATCAACTGACCTTGGCAATTCAAACTGTAGAACCCAAATTCAACCTTCAAGGACTCTGCTGTCTTCTTCCTCCTTAGCTGCCATGCCTACCAGGAACAGTAAAGGCATCTACTTCCTGACAGTATGTGTCAGACCTCATGCGTTCTCCATGCGTGTCATTCAAGCCTGCCAGAATCCTGGCAAGAAGGTTTTTGTTCTTTTTTAACTGTTACCTTTATTATTTGGGGGGTGGCAAATTAACGTATAATTTTTTGTGAGTCTAACAACAGAGGAAATAAAAACAGTCCTCCTAATGTCCTGCACTTGAAACAACTGGTATATATCCTTTCATATGTTTTCTACACCATAAAACTCTTCTTCTGTTCTTACAGTAAGACCACAGTAAGCAGAATGTTGGGTTTTCAGCCAACACTACATTTGGGGTATTTTTCCATAAGAATATACACAGTTCTACTTCACTTTTTAGGCTATATATTATTTTCTCTACATGGCTATAGCATAATTTATTTAGAGACAGGCATCATTCCTTTCATTTTGCAAATGAGTACATAAGCTCCCACAGGTTATATAACCTTCTTAAGGTCACAACCAGTGAGTGGTAGGCTCAGGGTCGAAACCAGGCCTGATGGCACAGTCTGCGTACTCACAGTCCTGTTCCACGGCCTGTTCTGCAAGTTTCTGTTAGCTGGACTATGAACCCCCCGTAGACAGCAAATCAGTTTTTCTAAGTGTGCAGTGCCTAGCACTGTGTCGGGAAATAATAAAGGTTAATATCTGGTGTATAATTATCTGCTGAGTGCCACTTGTTTTGTACGATGTTTAGCTTCCTTACTATACCACTCATCTCCTTCATGGTGCCCTGGCATACAATGGGACACAACCGTATCTGTTGAAAATACAGGCCCAACACCAGCACAGAACTGCCCCCCACTCTCGGCCTGGTCCCTTGGCCTCTCTCATTCTCAGAACTCAAGTGAGACTCAGGCCCAGAGTCCATCTGCTTCTCTAGGAGGTTCCCTTTCATATGCCGTCTAACTCAGCTCTAAGCTAACATCGAGAGAAGTCAGCACTAGGAATGTTACTTGTCTGACCCCTTCTTACTCTGTAACAGAGATCATAAACCATGATTTTATAACAAACAAGTAAGGCTTTAACCCACAAGAAATTGAAATTTTCACAACAGAAGTCTAAAGCACTTCAGTGTAGATTACACTAGGTATTACTGGGGGAGGGAGAAAAGATGTGAAAGTAGTGAAATTTTGCAAAGATCTACATGTCAGTTTGAGTCTGGAAAAAATGAGAATCCTGAGTTTATAGTCTTGTCCTGCCTGACTCCACAGCAGTGCAGAATTCTGATCTTGGTAAACTCTAGCACCAGATTTCTCCTCAATTAGGCAACACCTCATAAATTGCCAGAAACAGGTTCTCCCATGTATTATTAGCCATAGAACTTCAGATTAGAGGACTTTAATACCAGTTTTTGCATAATAAAAAAGCAGGCAGAGTAAAAACAAAAGTTCATTTTTCCATTAAATTTAGTCATAGAACTTAGCTACTTTGACTTCACTACCAAAAGCACGAGCACCTACTATTACTGCTACTATAAAAATACCCCAGGGTCAGTGGGTTGAGCCTCTGCCTTCGGCTCAGGTCATGATCTCAGGGTCCTGGGATTGAGCCCCATGTCCGCAGAGAGCCTGCTTCCCCCTCCCCCTGCCTCTCTGCCTTCCTGTGATCTCTCTGTCAAATAAATAAATAAAATCTTTAGAAAAAAATAAAATCTCCCATTTTCTCCTCCCAGTTACCCCATATAAGCTTTAGAATCTAATTATTAGCAACTCCCCAAAAGGAATAGGAGACACCAGTTGGACCATATGGTATTTTCTATTAACAATGATATTTGAGGATTTAATTCGTGAGGCCAACAACCACATAGAGATTAGAATTAGGCTCTCAGGTTGGCTTGTTTTGCCATAAAACACTGCAGTAGAAGAGGCACAGGAAGCCAAATCCCATCTTGTGAAGCAAAGTGCTACTTTGTATAGAACACAAATTGGACACATTTACAGAATCACTCATTCATTCATTTAGGGCATTTTACAGAGCCCAACCTGGCCCTGGGCCAAGCTCAGGGCACATGTAGTCAACATCTCCACTGTCACTGAACTTGGAGCTAAGAGAGAGAGATAGCAGGAAACTGCAGTGGGAAACTGCAGAGCGCCATGAGATCCCACGGCAGGACTGCCTGATCCAGATGTCAGTGTCAGGACAGACTTCCCAAAGGAAGCAACATGAGAAGAAGGAGTTCGCTGTGGAGAGGGAGTGGCGAATGGGTATGGGAGCCAGGATATGGGTAGGTTCTGTATGAAAAAGGAATGTAAAGTATCTCACTAATAAGGTTTTAATATTAACTACATGCTTACATAATTTTGGATATAGCGAGTTATGTTTGTTTCTTTATACCTTTTTTTTTAAGATTTTTATTTATTTATTTGACAGAGATCACAAGTAGGCAGAAAGGCAGGCAGAGAGGAAGGGAAGCAGGCTCCCCACTGAGCAGAGATCCCTATACGGGGCTGGATCCCAGAATCCTGAGATCATGACCTGAGCTGAAGGCAGAGGCTTATTAACCCACTGAGCCACCCAGACGCACCCTCTTTACACTTTTTTAACATGCTATTAGAAATTTAAAAATCGCCTTGTGGCTCCCATTATGTTTCTACTGGACAGAGCTCACGTAGAATGTACCCAGCCGCTGTCTACATCACTGGTATTATTTACTTTTTTCTTGATGACTCAGTCATCAGGAGGAACGTTAACCACCACCCTGTGTGTAATCTGTAATCTGTAATTGTGATTATCTTCCGTGTCGACAGAGGTCAGGCTGCCCATCCTCAGACCACAACCATAGGTTGTGCTTAAAGTGTGTCTTCCTATGGTTCCCAGCAGACTGCCCGCAGCTTCACTCCCCCCTGCAACCTCAGATACAGCGTCTGACGACTGAGAAGCCAGGTGACTCAGGGCTGTGCAGCACAAGTGCAGGAAGGCCTGAAGAGGGTCTCCCACACACTGGCTTCAGTGCTAGATTCTCCCACGACTCTTTTGACTGAGCAGAGGCCCTATTCTGCCTCGACTACCTGAGTCTTCCCATAGGCTCTACACACATAGTACCAACTTGAACTTAGAGTGGAGGACTTTACGACTCAGCTCAAAGTCCTGCAACAGCACTTTCATCTTGAGAAGATGAGCACGTTCTGGAGACAGACGGTAGTGACGGTTGCTCAACACTGTCAATGTACTTAATGCACAGAACTGCACACTTAAACACGGCTAAAGTGGTAAATTTTATGTTATGTACATTTTACCACAATTAAAAAAAAACCCACAACAGTTTCATATCTTTCTTAGGATCAAGTTCAAACTCTTATGCAGGTCATACATGGCCCTCTGATTCTGACCTGGGATTGAGCCCCATGTCCGCAGAGAGCCTGCTTCCCCATTTCAACTAGCCTTCCTCATTTCAACTGGCCTCATGCTCTAGGCCATCTCCCCCAACACATCACGCAGACTCAGATCTCAATGCCTTGCACATCTCAATGCCTTGCCTTGTTCAACTCTCTACCTAAAGCCTTTCCCCATCATCTCTACCCCTCTCCCTCATCCTTGGAAATTCCACGCAAACATCACCTCCTCTCTGAAAATCCCCCAACATCCCAAGATTGGGAGGACTCCTCTTGCTGCCGTGCTCTGCTGTACCCTGTGCTCCACCGCCCTTAAGATTTTTACCTTGTTGGAATGACACTTTTGTTTACATGACTGTTCTCCATTGGGAGCTTATGGAGAGCAGGCCTGTTCCCGGCCCTGGCACAGAGGCAGCATATAAGCGCTGCCCTAAATGCCTGTTGAGGCCATTCAGTAAACAAGTACTTACTGAATGCTTATCAGAGGGAGGCCCCATCCCAAGCACTGGTGATACTGCAGTGGAAAAAGAAAACAAAACCCTGCTTGCAGGAAGACACCCCACAAATGCCATAAATAAATGTCAGGGGACATAAGTACTATAAAGAGAAATAAAGCAAAGGGAGGGGCATCTTATATGGGGTGGCCTGGAAGGTGCCCTCTAAGTACAATCTGGAAAGAAGGGGTAACTTTCAGCTCACTGGCAGAAGACGAGTGAAATGAATCTTATCCTGGTTCTAAACTGTGGTCTAGAAAAGAGAAGGTACTGGAAAGAGAAGGTAAACTTTAATTTCCAAGAAAAGCAAACCAATCATCCCCTCTCTGTCCTAGCAACTTGATAGATTTTGCCATTACTACCCCGTTCTCTCAGCATGAAGAACATAAGCATCCTACCTCAGCGGGATAAAATGCATTTCGGGTCCTTTTCTGACTGAATCCTGCCCACCATGAAGCCGTCTGGTTGCTAGAGAAAACTTAAGAGAACATTTACTGAGTACTTATTCTGTATGTTAACAGAATGCTCTACGCATTTGACAATCCTCACAATGGCTTTTTGAAATATCCTGTTATTAAACTCATTTTATTTTTTTAAAAGGATTTTATTTATTCATTTGACAGAGATCACAAGTAGGCAGAGAGGCAGGCAGAGAGAGAGGAAGGGAAGCAGGCTCCCTGCTGAGCAGAGAGCCGAGATGGGGCTGGATCCCAGGACCCTGAGATCATGACTTGAGCTGAACGCAAAGGCTTTAACCCACTGAGCACCCAGAGGCCCCTAGACTCATTTTAAAGAGGAAAATAAGCATGAAGAGGTTAAATAATCTGTCGGAAGTCATGGACTAGCAAGTGGCAAAGCCAGAATGTGAAACCTTGGCTCTAGAGTCTGAGATGATAACCACTAGGCTATCTGTTTCACATGTATTTCCTATCACAAAACACTCTTTGTTCCTACTCTCTGGTTTGTTTTCTTGTTAATCCTAAAACTGTCAAATTGTTCTTCATCTTTCTTCACATTTTGCTCAAACCTCATTTCTCATTTCCAGTTCTACCACAAAAATCTCCATCTATCTGTTGATCATTTGTGAGGTTAATCATTACTTACTAATTTTATTTTCAAGACTGCCACTAGAAATGTAAACATACACTAAAGTAGAAAGCAGAATCCAAAGTAGTGCAAAGATAGATCATACTGCTACACAAAGTGTGCGTGTGAAGTCTTCCAGGTGCTGAGAGCACAAAGACGGAGGTCAGGCCAGCCCCCGCCCCAGGAAGCTCCATCGGGTGGGTCTCGTGGGGGCTTAGGGTGGGGCTGACTGACAAGTACAAGGCACAATGGGTGTGGTATGCCACAGATGCCAGGCAGCAACCCAGAATGCCTAAATCACAGCATTAAAAACCACTTAATATTGGGCAAGTGATTTTTTTTTACTGGGTGATGTTTATTTTACCCTAAGATCTAAGAGTAACCTCTTTCTCAGTGCAGCAGGCGTCTCAAGCTCCATACAACCAAAATACAACTCAATGGTCCCCTTACGTCCTGAAAACCTATTCCTTCTCAAGTGGCCTTTATCTTAAAGGAAAGACAAGCCTGGCTGCTGAAGCAATAAACCAGTTATCCTCAATGCCAGCCGCTGGACTTCCTTCCTGTCTCTCTCAACCACGAACACACACACAAACGCGTGCACGCACAAGCAATCGCACACTCCATCAGATCTGTTTTACTTACTGACTGGATCATTCTCTTCTGCAGGTCAAAGCTGGTTTGCACCAACTGGTCTCCTAACTGCTCTTCCTGCTGCTTTTTATTTGTTTTAAAGATCTTATTTATTTATTTGACAGACAGAGATCACAAGCAGGCAGAGAGGCAGGCAGAGGAGGAAGCAGTCTCCCAGCTGAGCAGAGTCCCATGCAGGGCTCGATCCCAGGACCCCAGGATCATGACCGAAGCCGAAGGCAGAGGCTTTAATCCACTGAGCCACCCAGGTGCCCCATTCCTGCTTCTTTTTAATCTCCCTTACTCCACAGTCCACTCTCTCTGGCTTCAGAATTATCCCTCTTTCAAACAAATCTGATCACACCATTCCACTTTTTATAAATGTTTGGTGGTTTTTGATGACCCACAGGATCACGTGTGAACCCCACTACATCACACACACCCCTCTTCACAAGGGGTCCCACGCTACTCTCCATATTACATCTTCTTTCATTCAACAAATTGTCACTGAATGCCACTGTGTGATCAGTCCATGGCACAGGCAGTGGTGGTAAGTGGCATAAAAAGAGACAGCTTCTGGCCTCATGAAACTTACAGTCTACGACAAGAACAGACATTAAGCAGTCACACGAACAAGTGTTTAACACTACAACTATGGCAAGTACCACAAAGACACATCAGGCAAAGTGTTCTGAATGAGGCAGTGGTGATGGCTGGACAACCTTATGATGATGCTAAAACCCCTGAACTGTACAGGTTAAGAGGTGAATTTATGGCATATAAATTATAGCTTAAAAGAAGACGATGCGGGGCATCTGGGTGGCTCAGTGGGTTAAAGCCTCTGCCTTTGGCTCAAGTCATGATCCCGAGGTCCTGGGATGGAGCCCCAAAATCGGGCTCTCTGCTCAGCGGGGAACCTGCTTCCTCCTCTTTCTCTGCCTGCCTCTCCGCCTACTTGTGATTGCTGTCTGTCAAATAAATAAATAAAATCTTAAAAAAAAAAAA
>ML106823.1:36080-50210 GCA_003697995.1 Taxidea taxus jeffersonii
GGGGGCGGGGCTTCCCGGCCCCGCCCGCCCACAGCCGCTCTCGCGGCGGCCAGGTGAGAGCGCGCCCGTGCGCGTCCGCGCTCCCGAGGGCGGGCGCGCTGCGGACGCCTCGCCGCTGCCCCGCCCCGCGTGGAGGCCTGCGGGCTCCGGGCCGCGCGCGACCGAGAGCACGGGTTCTCCGAGACCTTCGGAAAGGGAAAACGGAGGCGGGAAGAGGGCAGGGCCCGGGCGCGGCTCCGCAGGGAGCCTCGCCGGGGCCGGGACTCGAACCCTGGGCTCCGGACGGCCGCCGCGGGGCGGAGCGGGGCGCATCCTGCGGCGACGGCGCGCGCTCGCGTCTGACCGCGGCCTGACCCCGGGCTCCCCGCGCCGGGTGCGGCGGCAGCCGGGATCCGGGCGGGAGGGGCGTGGCGCGCCCCCAGACGTCCACGTGACCCGGCCCCGCGGCGCTCGGGTGGACCCCGGAACCCGCCGTGCGCTCCGGCCCCCGGGGCCCCGAGCCGCCGTCCGCCCCGCGGCGCCCTGCTCCCGCCGGCTTTCCGGGGCTGGTGCCCGCCCTCCACACGCGGCCTTCACGCCCGCGATACCCTCGGCCTCGAACGCCCGTGCCCACCTGTGCCAGCGCCGGGGCTGCTCGACGACCCAGGTTCGAGCCCAGGCCCCATCTGTAGGGCCCGGTCTCTTCCTACAGCCTTGTCTCCCGGGACGCCTCCTTCTCCGGCCTGCGGGACGGAGACCAGGGCCGCGTGTCCAGAGCCCGTCGCAGGGCACGACACGCACAGTGTAGCAAAGGCCGCAGAACAGGCAGGCCCCCTTTCTGTGCCCTCCACGCTGTGCCAGTCGTTTGAACCCGGCCGAGACGAGACTGTGTCTGCCGCACTGCTCGGCCAGCGCTGGAACTCGCACGGGCACCCTGAACACCGAGGTCTGTTCACGGCCGCAGACAGCAAAGGTCATCAGCCACCCTGCGAGGGGCCCGGCTGCTTGGAGAGGGCAGCAGGCCCTGAGGGGCATCCATCTGAGCCGGTCCGTCCTCTGGGAGGTTCAAGGCCCGGGGGGCGGGAGCAGGGAGCAGGGAGGAGGCCAGGGAGTAAGCACGGTCCTCTTCACGGGAAGTCACCCCTGGTCTTCAGAGGCCACAGCGGTTGGTATGGAAGAGTGTGGACTTTCCAGTTAGACAGACAGCCTCTGCCACGCCCTCACTGCACGATCCTAGACTCGCTACGTCTTCTCTCTGAATCTCAATGTACCCATCCCTATAATGGGCCATTACAGGGATAATAGTGGCTGCCTCATGGGATTTGGGGAGGTTCAGACATGAGGTATGAAAAGCTCCTAGCACAGTTTGTGGTACGTGGCAAGTGCTCCATAAACAGTTTCCTGTAGTTACACTATCATTAGCAAGCCGGCTTATTGTACCTATGTCCCTGGGAGAGGGATTGCCCAGGAAGTTTTAAACTTACACACGTGGGCAGTAATGGCTAGTGACACATCTCTTCTGGGAGCAGGGTTTGGAGAGAGAAGAGAAAGCTCTGGGTAATGGAGGAAGTCAGGACCTGGGTTCTAATCCCAGCTCTGCTTGTCATTCTGTGTGTGGTCCTAGGCAACTGGCACCCGGTCCTCTGGGGCTCCGTTTCTCTCTGTGTAACCAGAGAGGGATTAGCTTCTGTGATATCCGATGGCTTTCCAGCTCTGCCATGCTGATGTTCATGAATCGTGGGGTGGGTGCCGGCCTACTAAGCCAGGTAAGGGGACAGGCTTTGCCAGAGCACCGAGAAGATGTGGCCCCTGCCTGGAGATAGTCAGAGTGAGCCCAGTCTTCTGAAAACGAAAGCTTGGCCATTGGGCTCCCACTCTTGCCTGTAGGACCCTTAGGTACAGAGAGTGGCAGCTGCCCTGCCCCCACGCGGAGGCCCCATCCATCCTCTAGGCAGGCATGCTCCCAGGCCAGGCTGTTTAGTGACCCCATCCCCCAGAGGCTCCCCTCCCAGTCCCCCAGAAGACTGGTCCTCCTTCTCTCCACCCTGCTGCACGGGCCATGCATCCAGACCACGTGTCGATAACTGGCCTCCCTGCTGCGACCTCCACGCCCAAATCATCCCCCACACAGACATAATTAGGTCATATGTACACACGCCTGTCCTATAAAGTTCTTCTGTCACCCAGACTCAAGTTCACAAGAGGCCCTTCAGGAACCACTCCCGATGGGGGGCGGGGTATAGGCTTTAGTGTAGTGTAAGAAGACGAGCAGGTTACACAGAGATGCATACTAGTATATGTATGAAGGCTGGAATTTGCTTGGAAACATTTGAGTTAAAGGGGAGAACGAGGCAGGGAGGGATGGCTGAAGGGTAGGGCAAATTCCTGGTAAGTGCTGACTATGGCTGGTGGGCAGATGGGGTGCATTGTATTCGTCCCTCTACCTTGTATGTTTGAAATACTTCATAGTAAAAACGATTCAGTGCTCTTTAAAGCAAACACAAAGGCCATTCTGGGAGAAAAGCAGTATAGATTCGTATCTGCATGAAGGATTTTTAAGATTTTTATTTATTTATCTCACAGAGAGAGACACAGCAAGAGAGGGAACACAAGCAGGGGGAGTGGGAGTGGGAGAAGCAGGCTTCCCGCCAAGCAGGGAGCCCAATGTAGGGCTGGATCCCAGGATCCCAGGACCCTGAGATCATGACCTGAGGTGAAGTCAGATGCGTAACGACTGAGCCACCCAGGCGCCCCTGCATGAAGGATTCTTGAAGTAGAGGCTGTGGGTAGGAACAGCACTGCACAGACAAGGGACAGAATAGACTTTATTTTTAGAACCATTTTAAATTTACAGAAAAATTTCAAAGATAATATAAACAGTTATCATAGCATCCCTCGCCTCCCTGTTTTCTGTCTCATCAGCATCTTGCATGAGGATGCTATGTTGGTTACAGCCAGTGGACCTAGGTCAATACAGTAGGATAACGGAAGTCCACACTTCATTCAGATTTCCTTAGTCTTACCCAATGTCCTTTGTTGCAGGACCCCATCCAAGATACCACATTACCCTTAGTCGTTGTGTATCCCTAGGCTCCTCTGGGCTGTGACAGTTTCCCAGAGTTTCCTTGTTTTTTATTTAATGACCTTGACAGTTTTAAGAAGTATAAGTTGGGTGTTTTGTAGAATGTTCCTCATTTGAGATTTACCTGTTTTTCTTTAAAAAAAAATTTTTTATTTATTTATGTGACAGAGATCACAAGCAGGCAGAGAGGCAGGCAGAGAGAGAGGAGGAAGCAGGCTCCCTGCTGAGCAGAGAGCCTGATTCGGGACTCGATCCCAGGACCCTGAGATCATGACCTGAGCCGAAGGCAGAGGCTTAACCCACTGAGCCACCCAGGTGCCCTACCTAATGTTTTTCTTATCATTAGACTGAGCTTAGGGGATTCTTGGGGGAAGGCCACACGGGTAAAGTGCCATTTTCACCACATGCTACCAAGGGTACGCTATTAACATGATGCATCATCGTTCGTGACCTTGATCTTCTGGTCATTACTACTTTTTATGTTGGATTCTGGAACCAGATGGATATACCACAATTTAAAATTAAAATTAAAATATAAAGATCTTAAGACCTATGTGAGTTTGCGGGGGCTGCCAAAATGAAAGATTACAGAATGGGGGGGCTTAAACAACAGAAACTTATTTTCTCACCATCCTGGGGGCTGGAAGTCCCAGATCAAGGTGGGGGCAGGGCTGGGTTCTTCTAAGGTCTCTCTCCTTGCAGATGGCCATTCCCTTGACGGCTCTTTTCTCATTGTGCCTACATCCCTGCTGTCTTTCCCTCTTCCTATAAGGACACCAGTCACATTGGAGTAGAGTTCACCCATATGTCCTCTCTTTAAACTTGAATCCCTCTGTAAAGGCCCTATCTCCAAATAGTCACATCAGGGAGTTATAGAAGGGGTTAGGATTTTGACATATGAATCTCGGGGGTTAGGAGCACAATTCAGTCTATAACAAGACCCCTCAGTAGGGCCACAATCCACTTTTTCAAGTTAACCTCCCATGCCCCTAGCACCTCCCAGCAGGGGATCGTATACCCCGCCACCCCAAACCCTAGCCATCCCCCCCCTCCAAGTCCTCGTGCATCCACCTCCTGTGCCTGCAAAAGCGCTCTGTCCATTTCCTCCCGAAGTGCTACCTGTTCTTGTCACAATTCAAATCCTTCCTCTTCTTCAAGGTTTTTCCAGATCCCTCCAGGAGAACTCATCTCGACCACCTTCTCCCAGACTGCTCAGTCCTGCATCACTTGTCACAACCTGTCACCTTAGAGCTGGCAACACACCTATTTGGCCTAGGGGTCAGTGCCCCCAGCTAACAAAGGTTGATTGCTTTTCTCCTGGGTGCCGAGCCCCGGTCCAGGCTGTGGGGACAGAAACTTGAGCGAGACAAACACGGTTCCTAAATCCATGGAGCTTATATTCTTGTCAGGGGAGAAGATGCTAAGCAAGAACACAAAGAAAATAACTTCAAACACCAGTTAAGTGTATTAAAAAACCAGTAAAGTCAGATAATGTGACTGCTTTTTCCAGAAGAAGGTGACATTTGAGTTGAGACCCAAACACTCAGGAAGTATCCTTGCAGGTCTCCTCAGGAGGACCATGTCAAGGAAGAGAAAGAGCAGGTGAGAAGGGAATGAACCTAGGCAACTCTGGGGGCAAGCACTGGGCGGCTTAAGGGCAGAGCCCGGGGGGAGTGAGGGGAGATGAGGTCCAGTTTGGGTTGGTGGGCCAGAAGAGCCTGGATTTTGTATTAGTGGTTTTCCAGGGGAGTAGAGGGACCTGATGTAGGCTTTCCAATGCCCAGTGTCTACTGTGGGGAGGGCGGCAGACTGGGGAAGGGACCTCCTTTCGGATGTGCTTTGAAGGGGGATTCTTAGATAGGAAAGAAAGGACCTGGGGTGGCCCCGAAGCTTCGCCCATTGCCGGGGGTGGGGGGGGTGGGGACCAGCCTGCTCCCTGCCCACAGAGCTCCATGCAGGCCTAGGGAACTGGCACTGGAAAGTCCAGTGCTGGGGTCCTACTTTGCCATGCTGTCCCTGGGGAGGGCCACACTTCGGGACCCCCTTCCTCTGTCCAGCTTGGGCCACCCCACGCTGTCATCTACTCGACACTCCTCCAACCAGACACTGGGCATGGCCTAGGCCTCTCTCCCTCTGGGCCCGCCAACCGTTTCCCACCGCACCCCAACCTGAGCCGCGCTCGTGATTTAGCTGATTTAGCGGCTCTAGGGCCAGAGGGGGTTTCCAAAGGGGAAATGACAGCGGCCGCCTCCCCACCCCAGTGGCTCCCCGCAGCCCTCAGGGCTCCCCACACCCTGCTAGTGTAGTTAAACCCCCCGGGGGGGCTCGGGAGCTGCTGCTGCCCAGCCAGTCCGGCTTCCCTGCCAGACACTCGCCCACCTTCCCCCACCCCGGGCCAACCCCTCCCGCTCCGCCCGCGGGCCCCCACCCCACTCCGGCCAGTGCGAGGCGGGGGCCGCGCGGCGAGGCTCAGGCTCCGCCCTCCCCGTCCCGGGGGAAACCTGTTTCCACGAGTATTGGCCGCGAACCAGCCGCGGGGCCGTTTCTCCGGCGGCGCATGAAGCGACACGTCCGTCGTCGAGGCTGGAAGAGGAGAACACGGCCAGCGGTCTGTGCTTCTCGGGGTTCGCGGGGCCGTGCGGGGTGCGGCGGCCACCGGGCCCCAGCGCCGGGCAGAGTGGGCGCCCGTCCTGCGGGGGGGCCGTGGTCCGCCACCGGGGAGCTGCGCCTGCACGCCCGGCCCCGCGCCCCGGCCGCTGCCCTCCGCCGGGAGCTGGGGGCCGCAGGCGGGGTCTCGGGAGCTGGGGAGCGGCGCCCGCGCCGCCGGGGCCGAGCTGCCGGGTCACCGCCCCGGAGTGCGGGTGCGGCCCGTGGGGGGCACGGCAAGGGCTCAGCACCCGGGAGCCTCCCCTCCTCCCTGCGGGGACTGCGTGAGGCAGGTGCTCCCTGAAGCCCAGGGAGGGATGGACCCTTGTCCGCGGCCACCGAGCGGGAACCTAAGGCAGCGGGGGAGGGAACTGGAGCCCCGCGGGGGCCGGAGTCGCGGCGGCCGCGCGGGGCGCGCTCCTCCCCTCCGCGCTGGCGGCTCCGCCCCGGGTGGGCGGTGCGTCCTCGCAGGGCCCGGCTTCCCCGCGGCTAAGCCAGGTGCGTGTACGCGCGCGCTCACGTGCGTGCATACACACGCGTGCAGGCGCACACAACCCTGGTCCTGGTCCGAGGCCAGGTACGCAGGCGCGCGCTCACACCCCCGCCCCGCCCCCCGTATGCAGACACGCGCACACGCAGATACAGACACAAACACACACCCTGGTCCTGGTCTGAGGCCAGGTATGTACACACGCACACACACATACACACATGCATGTGTGCACACACACATTCACCCTGGTCCTGGTCTGAGGCCAGGTACACAAACACACACACATCCTTGTCCTGGTCTGAGGCCTAAACCACATCTTCCCCTCCTCCTGGGATCCTCCTGGGGCTCTGATGGGAAGGAGAGAGGCCTTTGCTGTTGATTCATTGATTTCTGATCTTGAGACTACCAAGTTGCATTCCCTGCCCGCACGGAGCTTGGTAGAGGTCTTGCCATAAAAGCAGTTTAGTCCCGGGTCTTTTGTTCTTCCCCAAGCACCGTATCCTAGGCATGCACTTCCCCCACTCTGCCATAATGGTTTTTTTCCTAACATCTTTCTGCTGGCTGCATCACCTCCTGGCAAGCTGCTACAGAGTGCCCTAAACGGCCCCCACCCCCTCACTGTGCTCTCCTATATTTCAGGTGCTTCCAGTTTCCATGATTATTCATGATGCTGTCACATCAGTCAGGGTCCTGTGGGAAAACAGATGGCTTCCGGAAATTAGGGAAATTCCAGGAGGGTTATTTACAAAGGGGCATCGCTTACAGAAGAGGGAGTAGCGGAACCATAGAGAGAGGGCAGGACTCCAGGGCCAGCACAGGGGGATAGTTACCTCTCCAGGGCTGGAGGGAAGTGGAGGGGGAGATCTTCAGCAAAGGAATCCCCAAGAGGAGGCCTGACCTTGAGAGCAAGTGACCTGTCCAAGGCCCCCCACTGGGAGGAGCTGGGATCTATTCCCTGCCCTCCTACCTGGAGGGTCTGTGGGTCTGTGGATGCATGCAGTTCATGGTGATGGGCTCCCCAGGCAGGGATCCAAAATTGAAACCCAGTTATGACTTCAAATCCTGCACTCTGTCACACTTCATATTGTTCTATGAACTTAGAATCCATTTTGCTATAACTCATTGGATATTTTGTAGCTAGAAGTTAAGGTAATATGCTTTCACATAGTACCTGTGAGCTTGGACTGTGAAGCTAGACCACCTGCTTCTTAGTTCAACTGTGTGATTTTGGCCAAGTTACAGAACCTTTCTGTGCCTCACTTTGCTCCTCTGTAAAATGGGGATAACAGGGTCTACTGCAAGGATTTCTGCCTGAATTACAGGAAATGATCGCTGTGGCACACAGGGAAGGGCAGGCGGGCATTTATTGTTCCCCTGTCCTTGTTGAGACATTGCTGGCAGGCAGGGAGGGTGCCTGATCCCTGGATGAGGCACCACGCTCAGCATCTACTGATGTGCAGCCTCAGGTGCTCAGGCCTGCCAGCCTGACCTTGAACTGCCCAAGCTGCAAGACCGGTGGCATGGCCGTGTCTTCCCTCTGTCCCTCACCCACCTAAGCCTCCTCCATGCAGACGAACACAAGCTAGGACAGGGCGATGCGTCCTTTTTGCCCGCACCAGAGAAGCCAGCCGGCGGTGGGGCTGGCCCTCCTGGCATGTGGAGACAGTGTGGCTGGTTACAGTGCTTGGTACTGGGGTGCCCAAGACAGTTATGGACACATGCGGGAAACCCCTCCAAGTGAACAGGGACGGCACCGGACAGACCTTCCCATGAGCCTGCTGGGAAATGCCCACCTGTTAGCCTGCCTGGCTGAGCAAGGGGGGAGGGTCAGCCGATTGAGGGGTGATGGGTATGTCAAGGTCATGCAGGAGCCTTGCTGGAGAACGCTGCTCTTGAAAGACGGGTGTGGCTGGGCCACAAGGGAAATCAGTGCGCGGGCGCGTGCACACACACACGTACAGGATACAGCCCCGCACTCCCTTCCTGTCTCCTCCCAAATGGGCTTCTAATGCCCTGTACATGTAACTTAGTGATCAGAGTCAGAAAGGCCTGGTTCAAATTCCAAGTCAAAACCCAAACATGCAAAAGTGGGGACAAAATGGGATAAAACACCGAACGCTCTTTATGTTTAAAATGGCAGTTGATCCTTGAATAATGCAGAGGGAAGGGGCACTGACACCCTCACGTGGTGGATGATCTGTGTGTAACTTTTGACTCCCCCAAAACGGAACTACTAGCTAACAGTTACTGTTGCCCGGGAGCCTTACCAATAACTCAAGACGTCGATTAACACATATTTTGTCTGTTGTATGTATTGTATTCTGTATTCTCACAGTGAAGTAAACTGGAGAAAACGCTTAAAGAAAATCACGAGAGTATATGTTTACAGTACTATTCTGTATCTATCCAAAAAATCCATATATAGAGGGACCCACATACCTCAAACATGTATTGTTCAAAGGTCAACTGTAATTCTTTTTCTTTTTTTAAAAGATTTTATTTATTTATGTTGAGGAGAAGGGAGCAAGGGCAAGCATTGGGAAGGGGCAGAGGCAGAGGGAGAGAGAATCTTCAAGCAGATACCATGCTGAGCACGGAGCCCGATTTGGGACTCTGTCTCAGGAGACTGAGATCACGACCCTGAGACCATGACCTGACCTGAGCCAAAATAGTTGGATGCTTAACCTACTGAGCCGCCCAGGTGCCTCTCCATGATCTTGATTCTTTTTTTTTTTTTAAGATTTTATTTATTTATTAGACAGGCACAGATCACAAGCAGGCAGAGAGGCAGAGAGAGAGAGGGAAGCAGGCTTCCTGCCGAGCAGAGAGGCTGACGTGGGGCTCAGTTCCAGGACCCTGAGACCGTGACCTGAGCCGAAGGCAGAGGCTTTAACCCACTGAGCCACCCAGGCGCCCCCATGGTCTTGATTCTTAACCAGACAAATAGTTTGCGAAGACTTCTGAGATAAAACAGCAGGTCCAGGCCCATCTCTGCGTCCTGAGCCCCAGGGCCAATGCCTTCTACTCTCCCACCGTCCGTGTGCATGTGTGGGACCATCATGTTTGTAAATATTATGCTCAGACAGTTGTGCTTGAATTTCAGTTCTAGATACTCTTAGTGGGCTTCTCTACTCTGATAGATGAAAATTTAGCCATCTTACTCACCTGCTCATGGACAAATTTTCCCAGTATGGTAAAGTTTTGAAGTCATCAGGGGCAAGTATACCGACAATTAAAAAAAGAGGGCCTTAGCAGTCATTTCTTTTATTTTTTTAAAGATTTTATTTATTTGAGAGAGAAACAGAGAACAGGGGGAGGGGGGTGAAGGGAGAAGGAGAGGCAGACTCCCTGCTGAGCAGGGACCCCCCCCATCCCAACGTGGGGTTCGATCCCAGGACCCTGGGATCGTGAACTGAGCTGAAGGCAGACGCTTAACCGACTGAGCCATCCAGACGCCCCAGTAATTTCTTTGACATCAGCCTTGGCAACATTTTTTTTTCTAGGTATGTCTCCCCAGACAAGGAAAATAAAAACAAAAATAGAAACTTGGGACTGCACCAACTAAAAAGCTTTTGCACAGAAGAGAAAACCATCTGCAAAACAAAAAGCCCACGTACAGAATGGGAGAGGATCTTTGCAAACCTTATATCTGAAAGGGATTAATACCCAAAATACGTGAAGTGCTTATGCAACTCAGCACCAAATGAACAAACAATTCAGTTAAAACATGGCAGAAGACCTGGACAGACATTTTCCAGCGAAGACAGACAGACAGCAACAGACCCACGAAGAGATGCTCGCCTCACTCAGCATCAGGCCCGGCAATCAAAACCGCAGTGAGATCTCACCGCACGCCTGTCAGAATGGCGAGTATCAAAAAGGCAAGAGAGAACAAATGTTGGCAAAGGATGTGGAGAAAAAAGAACCCTTGTGCGGGATGCCTGGTTGGCTCAGTTGCTCAAGCGGCTGTCTTTGCCTCAGGTCATGATCCCAGGGTCCTGGGATCGAGTCCTGCCTTAGGCTCACTAAAAGAGTGGGACGTATGGGTGCCTGGGTGGCTCAATGGGTTCAGCCTCTGCCTTCAGCTCGGGTCGTGATCTCAGGGTCCTGGGATCGAACCCCACGTCGGGCTCTCTGCTCAGCGGGGAGCCTGCTTCCCCCCCCTCTCTGCCTGCTTGTGATCTCTCTCTGTCAAATAAATAAATAAAATATTTTTTAAAAAGAGTGGGAAGTCTGCTTCTGTCTCTGCCCCCCCACTTGTGCTTTTCTCTCTGGTGTGCTCTCTCTCTCGCCAAAATAAATAAATAAAATATTTTTAAAAAGAACCTTGTGGACTGTTAGTGGGAATGTAAATTGGTGCAGCCACTGTAGAAAACAGTATAGAGATTCCTCAAGAAAAATAAAAATACAATTACTATACAGTCCAGTAATTCTTTTTTTTTTTTAAGATTTTATTTATTTATCAGAGAGAGAGAGAGGGAGTGAGCACAGGCAGACAGAGAGGCAGGCAGAGGCAGAGGGAGAAGCAGGCTCCCTGCTGAGCAAGGAGCCCGATGTGGGACTCGATCCCAGGATGCCGGGATCATGACCTGAGCCGAAGGCAGCCGCTTAACCAACTGAGCCACCCAGGCGTCCCCGGTCCAGTAATTCTACTGTTTGATAAGACGAATGCTCCACTACGTTCACTGCGGCATTATTTACAATAGCCAAGATGCGGAAGCAGCCCAAATGTCCATCGATAGATGAACAGGTAAAGAAGATGTGGTGTATTTCCATATAATGGAACATTACTCAGCCATGAAAAAGAATGGACTCATGCTATTTATGACAACATGGATGGACCTGGGGGGATTTTGCTAAGTGGAATAAGTCATTCAGAGAAAGAAAAATACCATGTGATTTCACTTATTTGTGGAATCTAAAAAACAAAATAAAAAATAGGGCCTTGGGAATATGTGAAGGTCTTTGGAAATGGGTAAGTTGGCAAATGCCATAGAAAAGCCCTCCCTTCGGGCTCAGGCAGCACAGTGTGGGGCCACTCCTCTCCTCTCTGCGAGCAGCCCGTCTGGGGCAGCCGAGGGCAAGCAGGAGGAAGCTGCAAAGTTGCTCCTTATGTTATAACATTTTTCTAAAAGCCCAAGTGTTGGGGCACCTGGGTGGCTCAGTGGGTTAAAGCCTCTGCCTTCGGCTCCGGTCATGATCTCAGGGTCCTGGGATCGAGCCCTGAGTCAGGCTCTCTGCTCAGCAGGGAGCCTCCTTCCTCCTCTCTCTCTCCCTCTCCGCCTACTTGTGATCTCTGTCTGTCAAATGAATAAATAAAATCTTAAAAATAAATAAATAAAAGCCCAAGTGTTGAATCCACACCAGTTCTGATCATGCATAATCCATCCTTTTAATACTTTCATGAAGAGAAAATAGTGAAGCCAAGAGTCTCACCTTCAAACCTGGTTAGAGCCGACAGGATAATATTCAGAGACTGCTGAACAGCTGCGCATTCTACATTGTCCGACCCGGCTGCGAAATGAAGAAATCCGAATCATACATAACTTAAAAAGTAAAATTAGAAAAGTAAATAACGTGCAGCTGCTGTTAAGAAATAATAATGGGGCGCCTGAGTGGCTCAGTCGGTTGAGTGTCCAGCCCTTGATTTGGACTCAGGTCATGATCTCAGGGTTGTGGGATCGAGTCCTGCACTAGGCTCCATGCTGAGCACGGAGCCTGCTTGGGTTTCTCTCTCTCCCTCTCCCTCTGCCGCTACCGCCTCACCCACCTTGTGTGCTCACGCACTCTCTCTCTCTCCAAATAAAGCCCCAACCAACCAAACAAACCAAAAAAACACCATATTTTTCAATCTATAAAGAAAGCTGCCCCCAGATTATATTTTTATGGTTGATGAAACTGATCTCTCAAAAATATATATATATTTTAAGTTCTACTTAAATTTTTAAGTCATCTCTGCACCCAGTATGGGGCTTGAACTCACAACCCTGAGATTAAGAGTCACACACTCTTCTAACTGAACCAGCCAGACGCCCCCAAACTGGTTTCTTTTAGAAGTGAAGGAACAGGACAAAGGCCCTTCCCGGATATAAAGTTGACACCCAGGGACGCCTGGGTGGTTCAGTCAGTGAAGCGTCTGCCTTCAGCTCAGGTCTTGATCCCGGGGTCCTGGGATCGAGCCCCACATCAGCCCCACATCAGGGAGCCTGCTTCTTCCTCTGCCTGCCACTTCCCCCTGCTTCTGCTCTCTCTGTCTCTCTCTGACACATAAATTAATTAATTAATTAAAAAAAAAAAGAAGTGAGCATCTTCAAGGGTCAGTATCTCCAAGGAGGGAGCAGGAGACTGAAGGCCAAGGAAAGCCCAGCTGGGATTTTAGATGCTAATAGAGGGGAAATGACCCCGTAGTATTGTTATTAGCGTCATTTTTGTTTTTGTTAGGGACCTGGCTACAAAGTTCCCAGATGCAGAACACCAATTAATACAGGATTTATAGGCAGAATACATAAGTAACTCTTATAACTCAATAATAAAACAACCCAATAAAAAATGTGAAGAGAGGGGCGCCTGGGTGGCTCAGTGGGTTAAGCCTCTGCCTTTGGCTCAGGTCATGATCTCAGGGTCCTGGGATGGAGCCCCACGTCGGGGGTCCCTGCTCGGCAGGGAGCCTGCTTCCCTTCCTCTCTCTCTGCCTGCCTCTCTGCCTACTTGTGATCTGTCTGTCAAATAAATAAATAAAGTCTTAAAAAAAATGTGAAGAGATGCTTCAACAGAGATACAGATGCCACATAAACACACGGAAGGTGACCCTTCGTCATCACCAAGGAGGTAACATCACACCCCTGCTGTCAAGGCTAAGCCAGGTGAGGCTGACCATGCCAGGTGCTGGTGGGCAGGCAGAGCACCTGGAACGCTCATATGCTGCTGGTGGGGACGCAAAAGGGTTTGGCCCCTTTGGAAAACAGTTTGATATCATCTTGTGAAATTTCATGTATCAGCGCGTGCGTACACACACACACACACACACACACACACAATGAGAAGCAGTCTCAGTGACTCACCTTGAGAAATGAAAAGATGAATGCATCCAAAACCGGGATGTGAATATTCATGTGACTTGAGTCATAATAAGCCCGACCTTGAAGTAACGCAGCCCCTCCCCCCGGTGAATGCCGCAGATCAGATGGCGACAAAGCAGTAGGACTTCAGCCCCAGGAGCGGAGGAACTGACTGACACATCTAAGATCAGCATCGTGCTGAGTGAAGGCGCAGTCACAAAAGACTGCGCCCGGGGCCTTCCGCTCAGAAGACGTTCCGGAGGTTACAGGGATGGAAATATCGCAGGGACAGAGAGTAGATCAGTAGTTGCTGGAAGGTGAGGGGGAACGGACTGCAGTGGGGCACGAGGGAACTGGTCAGGGTGACGGAACTATTCCCTACTGTGGTTGGTTACGTGACGAGTCACACTTTCCAAACTCATCAAATTATACGCCACCAAAGGAAAATTTTGACTGTATGTAAATTATGCCCTAACTTCTTAAAAATGTTCCATAGATTTTAAAAAGATTTTGTTTATTTATTTGAGATAACAAGCAAGAGAGCACAAGCAGGGGGAGCAGCAAGGGAGAAGCAGACGCCCCCCCCCCCCCCCGCCGCTGAGCAGGGAGACCGATGTGGGACTCTATCCCAGAACCCCAGGATCATAACCTGATCTTGACTATAACTGACTGAAACACCCAGGTTCCACAGATTTTGAGCAGTCTGTACCTAGCCCTCTTTTCTCTGTGAGCCCTATTATTTTTTGTGAACGTATTTACAGAAAGATTTTATTTTATTTTATTTTATTTTATTTTTAAAGATTTTATTTATTTATTTGACACAGAGAGAGATCACAAGTAGGCAGAGAGGCAGACATGGGGGGGGGGGGGGG
>RCUC01150459.1:0-55450 GCA_003697995.1 Taxidea taxus jeffersonii
AGTACTAGAAGTCCTAGCCTCAGCAATCAGACAACAAAAAGAAATTAAAGGCATCCAAATCGGCAAAGAAGAAGTCAAACTATCGCTCTTTGCAGATGATATGATACTATATGTGGAAAACCCAAAAGGCTCCACTCCAAAACTGCTAGAGCTTGTACAGGAATTCAGTAAAGTGTCAGGATATAAAATCAATGCACAGAAATCAGTTGCATTTCTTTACACCAACAACAAGACAGAAGAAAGAGAAATTAAGGAGTCAATCCCATTTACAATTACACCCAAAACCATAAGATACCTAGGAATAAACCTAACCAAAGACGCAAAGAATCTGTACTCAGAGAACTATAAAGTACTCATGAAAGAAATTGAGGAAGACACAAAGAAATGGAAAAATGTTCCATGCTCATGGATTGGAAGAATAAATATTGTGAAAATGTCTATGCTACCTAAAGCTATCTACACATTTAATGCAATGCCTATCAAAATCCCATCCAATTTTTTCAAAGAAATGGAACAAATAATCCTAAAATTTATATGGAACCAGAAAAGACCTCGAATAGCCAAAGGAATATTGAAAAAGAAAACCAAAGTTGGTGGCATCACAATTCCAGACTTCAAGCTCTACTACAAAGCTGTCATCATTAAGCAGTATGGTACTGGCACAAAAACAGACACATAGATCAATGGAACAGAATAGAGAGCCCAGAAATAGACCCTCAACTCTATGGTCAACTAATATTTGATAAAGCAGGAAAGAATATCCAATGGAAAAAAGACAGCCTCTTCAACCAATGGTGTTGGGAAAATTGGACAGCCACATGCAGAAAAATGAAATTGGACCATTTCCTTACACCACACACAAAAATAGACTCAAAATGGATGAAGGACCTCAACGTGAGAAAGGAATCCATCAAAATTCTTGAGGAGAACACAGGCAGCAACCTCTTCGACCTCAACCGCAGCAACTTCTTCCTAGGAACAACGCCAAAGGCAAGGGAAGCAAGGGAAAAAATGAACTATTGGGACTTCATCAAGACCAAAAGCTTTTGCACAGCAAAGGAAACAGTCAACAAAACCAAAAGACAACTGACAGAGTGGGAGAAGATATTTGCAAACGACATATCAGATAAAGGGCTAGTATCCAAAATCTACAAAGAGCTTAGCAAACTCAACACCCAAAGAACAAATAATCCAATCAAGAAATGGGCAGAGGACATGAACAGACATTTCTGCAAAGAAGACATCCAGATGGCCAACAGACACATGAAAAAGTGCTCCACATCACTGGGCATCAGGGAAATACAAATCAAAACCACAATGTGATACCACCTCACACCAGTCAGAATGGCTAAAATGAACAAGTCAGGAAATGACAGATGCTGGTGAGGATGTGGAGAAAGGGGAACCCTCCTACACTGTTGGTGGGAATGCAAGCTGGTGCAACCACTCTGGAAAACAGCATGGAGGTTCCTCAAAAGATTGAAAATAGAGCTTCCTTATGACCCAGCAATTGCACTATTGGGTATTTACCCTAAAGATACAAACGTAGTGATCCAAAGGGGCACGTGTACCCGAATGTTTATAGCAGCAATGTTCACAATAGCCAAGTTATGGAAGGAACCTAGATGTCCGTCAACAGATGAATGGATAAAGAAGAGGTGACATATATATACAATGGAATACTATGCAGCCATCAAAAGAAATGAAATCTTACCATTTGCGACGTCATGGATGGAACTAGAGCGTATTTTGCTTAGCGAAATAAGTCAACTGGAGAAAGACAACTATCACATGATCTCCCTGATATGAGGAAGTGGAGATGCAATGGGGGTGGGGGTTAAGGTGGTAGGAAAAGAAAAAATGAAACAAGATGGGATCAGCAGGGAGACAAACCAAAAGAGACTCTTAATGTCATAAACCAAACTGAGGGGGATGGGGGGGAGAGGGGTTGGGAGAGGGTGGTGGGGTTACATTATATGTTTAAATAAAAAAGCTTAAATAAAAAAAAGAAATAAAAAAAGAAATGATAAAAAAAGAAATATACAAAATATATTTAGAAATATAATTTATAAAAGCATGTAAGACTTCTAGTCTACAATCTATAAAATATTGATGGGAAAAATCAAAGAAGAATATCGTATATTCATGGATTGGAAGCCTCAATATCCTTAATGCTCTAATTCTCCCTGAATTGATCTATGATTCACAATCCAAATCAAAATCCTCCTAGGCTTCTTTTTTTTTTAGAAATTGATAAGCTGATTCTAAAACTTATATAAAATTACAAAGGATCTAGAATAGCCAAAACAGTTTTTTTTAGTCTTGAGAATGTAATTTTATTAAATGATTCTAACTTATTCCAAGTGGCCCAGTTTTTTAATGTATAAAGTCAATCCCCTAGATAGCAAACTAACACAGAAGTATAATTACTGCAATGTTCACAGATTTGGGTAACTGTACATCCAATGTTTGCTTTAAATACTGGTCACTTGTTTTTGAGCTACTAATCCTAAGCTAGCAGTTCAAACATAACACATTTTCCTCACCTTTTAGTTTTCAAAAGGCATGTCTCATTAGGTTCGTATTATTTTATCCAAAACAATTTTGAAAAGAAAACAAACATTCTGATTTTTTTAAAAAAAATGGGCAAAGTATTGGAATAGGCACCTCCAAAGAAAATAAATAGATGTCTAATAAGTAAGTCCAATAAGATGTCCAATAAGTAAAGATGGTCAACATCATTAGTCATCAGGGAAATGCAAATTAAAGCTATAACTACACAGGATTTCACATTCACTGAAATGACTAAGAGTAAAAAAACAAATGAAGGCAAAACTAGAGGCTCAGGGTGCCTGGGTGGTTCAGTGGGTTAAGCCTCTGCCTTCCTCCCAGGTCATGATCTCAGGGTCCTGGGATCAAGTTCTGCATCGGGCTCTCTGCTCAGCAGGGAGCCTGCTGCCCCCCTCCCCCGTCTGCCTCTCTGCCTACTTATGATATCTCTCTCTGTCAAATAAATAAAATCTTAAAAAAAAAAAAAAACACCTAGGGGCTCAATTGATAGGACACAGGCCTCTCAGTCTCAGGGTTCTGAGTTTGAGACGCACTCTGGGTTTACAGATTAATTAAAAATAAAAACGTCCAAAAAAGGCAAAACTAATCTATGGTGACATAAAGCAAATTAGTAATTGCTTAGAGCTGGGCTGAGGGGATTGACTAAAAAGGGGCATGTGACCACTTTGGGGGGAGATAAAAATGCTCCGTATCCAGATTATGGCCAGCATGGGTATAGAAACTGTTTGTTTCTTGTTTTTATAAATTGAACACAAATGCACTCTCTGGCCCAGATATGATACTCCAGTCTACAGGAATTGAAACTAAATGTCTACAAAAGTACTTGCTCCAACTTAGAAGTGACTCAAAAGTTCATCAATAGATGGTAAATGGACAAATAATGATATGCTCATTCAGTGGAATACTACCGGGCAGTTAAAATGCACCAGCAGCAAATACACAGAATCACAATGTAATCTCATGGACACAGTGCTGAGTGAAAGCAGTCAAACCCAAAAGATATTCATATGACATGATTCCATTTATATGAAGTCGTAGAACTGGCAAAGATGTATGGTGAGAGAAATCAGATCAGTTGTTTGGGGGGAGGGCAGGGGGCAGGGCAAGGGATAGTGGATATAAATGGGTAGGGAAATTTCTGGGGTGATAGGAATGTTCTATATCTTGATTGGAGTGGTGATTATAGAGGTATTTTCATTTGTCAAAACTATACACCTAAAATACATGCATTGTAATGTATCTAAATTATACCTCAAAAAGAGTTGAATAAAGATATATTGGAAAGTAAGGAAAATATTGCCTTTATTTGAAAGCATTATAAAGGAATCTGTAGCCATACAATTAGAAATAACTTAAAAAATTAGCAAGATGATGGATATTACATCAATTTTCAAAAGTTAACTCCATTTCTATACAACATCAGCTCATAATTGGAAAACAAAGTTAAAAAAAATCTTTGGAACAACACCTTTAAAACACCTGGGAATTATCCTACCCAAAGTTGTATAAGACCTGCACCCAGAAAATTCTCAAACTTTCCAGCAAGGTGGCATTAAAGAAGATCTAAATCAACGGAGAGTGACACCACGTTTATGAGTAGAAAGACTTAACACTGTAAAAATGTCCAATCTCCCCAGCTGATCCATAATTTAATGTAATTCCAATCAAAATCCCAACAACAATTTTTATGGAACTTGACAAAGTTATTACAAAATGGAAGTTCAATAGGATAGGAAAAAGAATAAGAGCAGGGAGGCACTCACCATAACAAATATCAGGACTTCTTGTAGAGCCAAGGTAATCAAAAACAGGGTGGTATTGGCAAAGGATAGACTCACTGACCAGTGGAACAAAGAGAGCCTTGGAACAGATCCATCAAATATGGGATTTGATATATGTTGGAGTGGCAACCCAGATCAGTAAGGAATGGAGGGACTATTCAATAAACGGAACTAGGAAAAGTGGCCATACGTATTGCAGGAAAGAAATTGAATCCTTACCCAACGCCACTCACAAAAATTGGCTCCAGATGATTGAAGGACTTAAATGTCAAAAGCAAAACTTAAAAGTTTTAGAAGTGGGGATGGCAGAAAGATTTCTCAAGCAAGACACAGAAGTCACAAACCTTAAAAGGAAACATAGATAAATTTGACCATATTCAAATAAAACATTTCAATTCTTAAAAGCAACTCTTGAAAAGGTGAAAGGGCAAGCCAGCAAATGGGAGAAGATATTTGCAGCATACCTAACAAAGGATTACTTGCTACAGTGTGCAGAATTATAAAATATTAAGAAAAAGGCAATCCAATAGGAAAATGGGTAAAGTGCAAATATTTTACAGATTAAAAAAAATACAGGTGAACAATCAACATATGAAGAGATAGTCAGACTCATCAGCAACCAAGGAGATACAAATCAGGACCACAATGGACAAAAACAGGAAGGCTGAGGTTGGATGGACAGGATCTCTGAGACGCTGCAGACGGGTCTGGGAGTTGCCTTCCGAAACTGAATGTTCACATACTTTATGAGCCAGCAGTTCCTCACCTGAACATATGAGAGAAAAATCTGTACATGTACACACAAAAAACTGTAGTAATGTTCATAGCAGCACCACTTCATAATAGTAAAAAACTGGAAACACCCCCAAATAATGAATAAACATATATATTTATGAATAAATCAATAAATATATATATTTATATATACATGTATTTGTATAGTATATATGTATAGTCCCACAATCGCACATGAGATAGCAAGAAAAATGAATGAATTACAGCTACACATGACAATATTGATGAGTACTTCAATCAAATTAAGGATAAGAGCAAGCTTGAAAATGCTAGATGAAGTATGATATCCTTTCTATGAACTGCAAAAAAAAAGCATAATGAGGGAATTTATTATTCAGCATACATATACCTGTGATATATACACACACATATCTACATATTTATGTAGAGATATACATATCTATACACACATATAATATATACGGATACATGTGTGTGCATATGCATATATGTGCTACATGTGTTTACACATGTGTGATACACACATGCATATATTTACACAAATACATATATGTGTATGTGTGCTGCCAAAGCAAGTGCATACATGTGTGTAGATGTGTATATATATACGTATGTGTGTATATATGTGTATGTATATATAATTTTGTCACATAGTTTATATGTATAGTTCTATCATATATCATATATATATCATATGTCATATATATCATATACAGTTTAATTTCATATATAGAATAAAATTATATAAAACAGGTCAAGGGAATGATAAATGATTCCGAATAGTGGTACCCTGATCGACAGAGGGGATGAGCACATAGGTTATGTCCAGTTCTAGGGTTGGATAACTGTGTAGGTGGGATCATAGCCCCCCAAAGATGTCCTCGTGCTGATCCCCAGAAATGGAGAACTTGCCACACATTACGTAGCAAAAAGGGACTCTGCAGTGTGATTACATTCAGGACCTGGAGATGGGAGATCGTCCTAGATGATCCAGGCAGGCCCAGGTTCATCATGAGGGTCCTTAAATGTGAAAGAAGGAGGCAGCAGAGTCATACACATGAGAAAGACTCACTGGCCTTGGCTGACTTTGAACATGAAAGAGCTCACGGGCCTTGGCTGTGGGTAGGCGCTGGAAACTGGATCAGGCAAGGAAGCAGATGATTTCCTAGAGCCTCCAGACAGGAATGCAGCCCTGCCAACACCTCGATTTCAGCTCAGGGAGATTCATTTCAAATTTCAAATTCGGGCCTTCAGAACTGTAAGATAAAACAAATGTATATTCTTGGAGCCACTAAGTTTGTGGTAATTCACTCCAGCAGCAAAAAGGAATGAACAGTGATCATTATATTGTTGAATTAAACGATAAAAAAAAAGACCGTCTCTCCAGCACCAATGACGACAGTGTTATGTACCAAGGGAATGATTAGTCTAATTCAGTCCAATCTGAAGTCCAAAAATAATCTTTTAATATTTGCCTGTTTGGTTTTACACTTAGAAAAGTGGCCTGTCCTCAGTGTCCCTAATTTCTCTAAGGAATCGCTCTCAGAGATACCCATTGAGAGCATACCAGGCATCAGGAATTGGGGCAGCTGCCGGGGGCAGAGCCAGGATGGCCAGGTAGGAAGGGTGTGAGGCAGAGCCTGGGAATTTTACTTCTGCCTTGGCCACGGTTACCAGGAAGCCTCTAGGTCCCAGGGTCAAGATGCTTAAACCGGATTGGTGGTTTTCAAACTCGCATAGCCACAAAACCCTTTTCTCACAAGTAATCCCAAGGGAATCCTAGCAAGAAAAGCTGAGCTGTCTGTGTGGCTTCGGGGATCCCAAGGCTCACCACCTACAAGAGCCGCTGGAGTAACAGTCCATGGAGAAGGGGAGTAATCCCCAAAGGAAGGGCCTGGGAGAGTAGATCAGCCTTCCAAGGTTGACCTGAGCAGCGACACCAACTCCTATTCACACCATGGGCATGAGTCAGTTTGGACTGCAGAGTCTCAGCATCTTACAACGGCACGCGTTTCTTCTCTGCGGCTCAGTGGGGCAGGCTCTGTGTCAGGCTGTGGGTCAGGTGTAAATCTGCTCCCCGCCCCTTTGTTCTGGAACTACATTCTTCTCTCTGCAGACCACAGCAGCATAAAAGGGCCAGCAAGGACAAGTGGCCATGGGTCTGGGTGTATAGTTCTGTAGCATGGAGGGGGTGACATTTTGGGAGAAGTCATACTGTCTTTGACACTGTCTGCAGGGCTGTGATAGAGATCTGGTCTGCACTGTGCGGCAAGAAAGATTTCCCTGGCAGTGGCCTTCCCACCACCGTCCGCCTGTTGGCGGCTACCAAAAATGTCAGGATAGATGGTATCTAGGAAAAGTAGTCTTTTTAGAGTGTACGGCTAAAACCTAAACTCTTTGAAAGTTTTTTCTCACCTCTTAGGGGAAGGGAGCCCCTTGCTGGGTATTGCCCCAGAAAAAAATGCTTGTTGTTGGAGCCATCCCCTCCCTGAAGGTGAGCATCTACTTTGGGCAAAGTATCCTTTGAGGCCTAATTCCTCCCAGCTCATAGCCGAGCTATCCTTGGGGATTATTTGAGGTTAAATTGCACGCCCCACACCACAAAATTCGTATACTGAAATCTGAATCCCCAGTATTTCAGAATGTGACTGGCCTTGGAGACAGGGCCTATGAAGAGGTGATTAGCAGAAATGAGGCTGCTACAATGGGTCCTAATTCAATCTGACAGGTGTCCTTATAAGAAGAAGAAATTTGGGCACGCCAAGATACACCGGGGGACCATACATATAGATGAAAGACCAGAAGAGGACGCAGCCAGAAGGCAGCCACCTACAGCCAAGGAGCAAGGTCTCAGAAGGAGCCCACCCCTTCCTTGACACCTTGATCTTGGACTTTCAGCCTCCAGAGGTGTGAGAGAATAGATCTCTGCTGTTCAAGTCCCCCGGTCTGTGGTATCTGTGGTGGCAGCCCGCACTGACTAACTGAACAATCATTCAGTCAGGAATCAGGAATGCTATGCGCACAATGGCAGGCCACACTATGGTCAGTGTTCCAAGTTGCAGCAAGTGGGCACTGAAGCCCCCTCTGGCCCTTGCTACCCTCTTCCCTTCCTGCCTTCAGCCTCTCATTCCTGGAGCTCCTCATCTACTTGGTTCCCATGCTCTCCCTCTCCCCTCCCCTTCACTCCCCTCCCCGCCAGCCAGGCATGCAAAATTAAGTGTTAGATGTACCTGCACCTTCTGTCTAGGATGGGGCTCCTTCCCTGGTTGGCATCATCACAGAACCCTGGTTCCAACGTCAGTCTCAGGCACGAGATCTGTTCAGGCTCCCACCAGCACAGCTGCAGACCCACCATGCAGTTCCAATCATCCTTGCCCAACAATAGGCTAAAGCTACACCTAAAGAGGAGGGGGCCAAGAGGAAAAGGCCAGCGGGCCTGCAACTTCCCCTCCCCCCGACAAGTCAGTGCCCCTGTTCTCCAAAGGCCAGAGCTCTGGTGAGCCTTCGTCCCCCACACACCACCATGGGTTCACTACCCAGGTGGGGAGAAACGCAGTGTGGTCATCATAAGCCTGCCTTACACCTGGAATAGAAGGACATGGCCGCAGCAGCTTGCCCTTCTTCCCCTAGCCTCCGGGTTTAAAAGATTAGAGGGTTCTGATGTTTCTGGTCCTCTGAGCAAAACTCTACAAATAACAATTTCAGCACAAAGAGAGTAGAAGGCAGGAATGAGAGAGAGGAAAGCCTCTGGGTTGCCTCTGATTTCTCTTGATCTGAATTGCTCTTCAAGCCCTTGTGCTGAGATTACTCTTTTGTTTTTTGAGCCTTTGGGTTTGAATGGAGCTCTCTCTGGCATCTCACAAGGGACTGGAGAAGGAAGAATGAAGCAAATGTCAATGGCTAGTTGATAATCCTACAACCACTGACTTGAAGAGCCAGCCAACAGGGCCCTTGTCTGGTCTGGCTAATCTGCTGTCAATGCGTATCCCTAGCAGCCCTTAACTGATGGATTATTGACAGAGCCAGCAGAGGTGAGTGCTGATAGTCTGCAGACTGAAGTCCTATTTAGGGAAATTTAATCTGCAAATGATAGGGTGGACTGTGGTATCTCCAAAGCTCTCATCTGGTATTGGGTCAGGGCCAAGAGAACCAGCCTCAGGATGGCCCCACACCCAGCCTTCCTCCCCCTCAATTGGTCCAGTCCTTCGAATGCTGGGCACCTGAACACTCCTCCCAGACATATCCTCAGGTCTCGGGTCCGTGCAGTTAGAATGCCTACAGCCTAAACAGTGGCTCTCAGCCTTTTATATTTAAAATTCTACCATAATTGTGTGGGATGGATGGGGGAAAGGGAAGAGTAGGACGGAAGAGAAAAGTCTAACCACTGGTATTAAAATGACTCTTTTTTTAGTTTGGTAAGGCTCAGGAACTGGTTCCCAGCTCAGGGTCAGGAGCAGATGAGGAATTCAATGGATTTTCCTTTTGGCTTGCACTGGCTGTGTAGCCTTCCTAGGGTCTTTCTGGATGAGCTCTGGCCTCACTGCAGTGTGAGGCCAGCCCCACCACTCACACTGATTGACATGGCGTGGCCCTGGGAACCAGGTGAGAGCAAGGAAGAGGGAACCCCACGTAGCAATGGGTAGAGAATATGCCTCAGGGTGAGTCTGGGTAACTCCAAGAGGAAGGGCTGATGGAATAACGTGGCACATTTACAGGTGGACATGGTGACTGAGGGAGAGTAAATTCTGGGTAATTATACAGCCTAGCCTTTGTTTAATTCTGGGCTCAGGATGCTTTGGAGTTGTTTAAACACTCAGGTCTTTCTCCTCCATTCCCATAAGCTGATATGGGCCAAGATCTGACACTTCTGTGTGCCTCAGAATGTAATTTAGCAGGGATCTGGGTCCCCTGGACCTGTTATTTCTCATGAGAGACGACTCTTCTCGTTCCAGGGGTCAGCAAAGTGGATTTGTTGTCTCCAGCTAGATGGGTCATCACGCAGAGATGGAGTGATAAATAAGCTTGAGAGCTGTCTCCCTTCTTCTTGAGACCCCAGGGACAAGAAAGCAGAAAAGCTTCACCTAGAGGAGGCAGTTGGGGGTTAGAGTCGCTCCCCACTACGGGAGGAGCACAGCCCATGCTGACTATGGGACTGAGGAGACACCATTGCCCCAAGAGCCATGGCTCTTAGAGAGAGAGGTCCTTTCATAGGCAGCTGAGGGAGGGCAGCACAAGTGCCAGAGAGTCCCCAAAGTATGGTGGGAGCACCAGCCAGGTGAGTCAGCATTCCCTCGGGCTATCCCACTGGGTCTTTATTCTGACAGAGTTAGTAGATCCTGACCCTGTGTGTAGACAGGAGGGGATGGGCAGGCAGCCTGTTTGCAGCAAGGTTGACCATGTTCCAGTGTCTCAGTCCTTGATTAAGAGTGTGCCCTTCTGTCAGGCTACAGGCTTCCCAGGCAGCCAGACCGGAGGTAGAGACGAGGTATCACCTGGTTTAATGGCAATGAGGGACAGGGTTCAAGTCCTCCTTGGGTACATCAAGGTGGTCAGCAAATAAATCACACCAACCATTTAAAAATACATAGCTAAGGGGCACCTGGGTGGCTCAGTTGCTTAAGTATCTACCTTCAACTCTGGTCGTGGCCTCGGGGTCCTGGGATTGTGTCCCGTGTCAGGCTCCCCACAGAGTCTGGAGTCTGCTTGTACCTCTGCCCCTCCCCCTGTTCATGCTTTCAATCTCTCTAATAAATAAATAAATAGATAGATAAAATCTTTTTTAAAAAGTACATAGCTAAAATCAACTTCTATTGCCAAAAACATTGGTACCTAAATTCGGTCTGCTGTACAACCTGGTTTTGAGTATGCCAATTTGGTAGTGAGAGTCTGCAAGCTTTAATTACTCTGAGAAGATAGTGTGCTGGCCAGAGAGGGTCCTGTCAGAAAGTGATGTTTACTTGGAAAGTGAGCAAGGATGGGGACTGCTCCAGCTACACGCAAGTGGGCACACATTAGCTTGCAAGGAGGTCTTTGCAGAGTTGATAACTCTTGAGATTGCTAGTGGGGATGCTAGCGTCAACCTAGGACCTGCACCCACTTTGTAGTTTAGGGAAAACTTACTTTTAAGAAATGGGCACTAATGGGGCACCTGGGTGGCTCAGTGGGTTAAGCCTCTGCCTTTGGCCCAGGTCTGGTCTCAGGGTCCTGGGATTGAGCCCCGCATCGGGCTCTCTGCTCAGTGGGGAGCCTGCTTCCCCCTGCCTCTCTGCCTGCCTCTCTGCCTACGTGTGATCTCTCTCTGTCAAATAAATAAATAAAATCTTAAAAAATAAATAAATAAATAAATAAAACAGTAGATTTAAAAAAAAAAGAAATGGGCACTAAGAAACCAACTATTATATAATCTAGGGCAAGACATTTAATGTCACTAGACTCCAGTTTCCTCTATAATCAAATGATAATTAGAATATGTTCACCAAGTTGTCAGTAAGGCAGTTTACCGATGGTTAATAAGTTGTAAAGTGTTTTACAAACAGTAAGAAAATTTCTCACCATGCAACCTTTGGAGTCTAACAAATATATTTGGGAAAAGGGAAGGACAGTAGAGGCAGGTACCACTTCTAAGTTACTCCCTGTGTATCCTTAGTGTCTGGTACAGAAAAGGTCCACAATAAAATATTCATTGAATGAGTCAAGAAATTCAGCAGAAGCAGCAGCTGGCCTGTGGTACGTGGACCACCTTCCCGTTTGCTGCCTTTGCTGAGAAATGTTTCCCTTTTCCTTTCTGTGAGCCGTTCAGGCCACATCCAGTCCCTACAGATTTGTCTGCTGCCAAGATCTTTCTGCACACTTCCATTTAAACAAATGGTTTCTTTAAAAGCCTAAAAGCCGCCTTTTTTTGTTATTGTTGTTGAAGATTGTGGACCTTCAGGAAGATGGTAGACAAACCCAGAAGGTTGGTCTTTAGCAGGAACAAATACAGTAGTCTTCCAGGGAACATAGTAGAGCCTGATAACCAGTGCCCTGACCTGAACCACGTGTCCACCAAGCCTCTGCTTTGGCTGCCCTCCCACCTGCTATCTCACCCCCGAGGAGACCCCATTTCAGTCTCAGCACTGAGATCCTAGAATTGGTCAGAGCAAACGTAAAAGCAAGAGTCACTAGCAAGTCCCCTGTCACATTCATGGGGACCTGGTTCCTGCTGTTGTCAGCTCAGAGCTGCACCTGAGGATTGGAACCCCAGTCATTCCTATCAAATTAGGGGATGCCTGGTCTCTGGTTCTGGTCTGGCTGCTTAGGAAGCTTGGAAGTTGAAAGAAAGGCACACCTTATTCAAGACTGAAAAACTCTCCAAAGCAGGTATCAAGTTGACAGGCTATGGCACTTCAAGGCAAAATGTCAGCAAAGAGACTTTCTAAAGAGAAAATCAGTATCTCCCCTGAAACAAAAAGGAAATGTAAATGGAAGTCTCAGGATAGAGGCATATGCAACATGGGACCGTAAGGGAGGTTAAGGAATCAGGAATACTGGTGATTAGAAGGAGGTCTAGGAATGAGGGTTCAAGGGAGAAAGGGTTGGACTCAATCACCTGGGAAAAGAGGAACTGGATGAGGAATATGCCCCCCTCAAGCCAGAGCCAGTGGGCCAACCCAAACTAGGCGAGGTAATGGAAATGGACCTGATGCTGGAGTCAGGATTTACGCGCTAGTCTATTCTACAATCAGTTAGCCACTTGACCTTGAGCATTTACTTCACTTCTCATGTGAACAACCAGTGGGAAAAACTAAGTGCCTGCAGTAGTCTCTTAGACTTCTACTATTGATGCCAAAGTCCATCAAATAATGAGAATAATGTCACATGGTGGGAGAGAAGGAAACTAGTATCTCCCTGACATCTACGATTTGCTAAGTATTACGCTGGGCTTTTCCTGACTTGGCCTTACATAACTCCATCAAACTCTAAAAGGATAGCTCCATTGTCCCCATTTAACAGATGAGATAACCAAGTCTTAAATCAGTCAAGCAACTGGTCCAAGCCTGTGAGATAGAGGGTGGCAGGACAAAGATGCAGACTCTGTTTCCAAAGCCACCCATTTCTCCATGGAGCTGGCTCCCCCATAGGCCACATAAAACTGCCAGTGTCATTTCTTCATTGCCGTGCCATGCCTTTCCTCTGTGGACAGCACTGTTCTGGACACACTGCTTGCATACCAAGCACCAAGCGAGACACAGCAGGTGCCAAGACACAGCCTCATGCTCCTGGGTGACAAACGGGTGGCCAATGACGTGCACCAAAAGGGGCTGCTGGGCTAAGAAGAAGGGCCCCCCTGACATTCCCCAGGTCCCATTTTTTCGTCCTTGGAGGGACCATCTTCAGCCAGGATACCATGAAGATATTTGTGGCTCCCCAACATCTCTCTTCTTTCATCCCTGCAAGTCCAGTTCTGGCTGCAGTGGCAAGAAAGGTGGAATTAAACCCTCCCCGTGTGGGCATGTGGAAGTCCAGTGCAAAAATCTCCCATCATTTATTCTCCATCTCCAGTTCTAATCCATTGTCTGGAGGATGACTTCAATGGCTTGCTTTCCCTGCTGTGTCATTTAAAACCGAGTTCACACTTAGCTAACTTTCTACTGTTTGGGAATGTCTCTGAGGCACGCAGTTCAGCCTTCTCCCAAGGACAGTCCTAATTTGGAGCTCACACAGAGAGAGGGAGCTGGCATTGCAGGAATGGCAGCCAAGTTCCCTGTTAATGGCCGTGCGGTGGCTGAGTGGTTGCAGATGTGAGAGCACTGCGGGGCAAGCCTCAAAGATGGGAAGGCCTCAAAGCCCTAGTATTTCCAAGTGGGCACACTGCAACAAAACTGGGACAGGGTTTTTCCTTTTTGATGCCACTTTGTGGCATCCAGGCCACACTCGGTACCCAATACAGTAGCTCTAATGCATCGATTCAATCTAGTCTTCACAATCATGGCATCTCTAAGGTAGAAAATTAATTGGATGAAGCTAAATATCCCCTTTTCATGTCAACAAAATTGGTTTTTCGAGGGATTAAAGGATTACCGTGGTGTTAAGTCCCTAAAGAGGCTAAAATACTTTATTATTCATTACAAAACACAAAGATTGGGCTGCTATTTTTTCTTATGTCACCGCCACTCATTTCATTAATGTGGAGAGCCAAGGAGAACCGTTAATGACAATTTCAGCCGCTCTTAATGCTCTTCAAAATGCATGTCTTCCCTGCTTACAAACTCTTTCTGGGTAAAATAGCCTGAAATACATCGAATTGAAGCCTTTTATGGCCTCTTCTCAGAGCCAAATGACTGGCAGGCTGGAATGAGCTTTCAGTAAAGTCATGGAAGCTATAAAATGTGGCATTTCATATTGCTATTCTCTCAGCTTCTAACCAAAAGAACACAATTCCCCATCAACAACTGGGAAGATATTTCCAGCCTGGGTCACAGGATGGAGAAAGCTGGCCTCTGCCATGTCATCACAATGGCAGCCACTTTTTTTAAATAATTTTTTATTTTTTAAAAACCATATAATGTATTTTTAGCCCCAGGGGTACAGGTCTGTGAATCGCCAGGTTTACACACTTCACAGCACTCACCATAGCACATACCGCTCCCCAATGTCCATAACCCCCCCTCCCCCCTCCCTCCAGTAACCCTCAGTTTGTTTTGTGACATTAAGAGTCTCTTGTGGTTTGTCTCCCTCCCTATCCCATCTTGTTTCATTTATTCTTTTCCTACCTCCCAAGCTCCCCACATTGCATCTCCACTTCCTCATATCAGGGAGATCATATGATAATTGTCTTTCTCTGATTGACTTATTTTGATAAGCATAGTACCTTCTAGTTCCATCCACATCGTCACAAATGGCAAGATTTCATTTCTTTTGATGGTTGCATAGTATTCCATTGTATATATATGCCACATCTTCTTTATCCATTCATCTGTTGATGGACATCTAGGTTCTTTCCATAGTTTGGCTATTGTGGACATTGCTGTTATAAACATTTGGGTGCATGTGCCCCTTTGGATCACTACGTTTGCATCTTTAGGGTAAATACCCAGTAGTGCAATTGCTGGGTCACAGGCTAGCTCTATTTTCAATTTTTTGAGGAACCTCCATGCTGTTTTCCAGAGTGGTTGCACCAGCTTGCATTCCCACCAACAGTGTAGGAGGGTTCCCCTTTCTCCACATCCTCACCAGCATTTGTCATTTCCTGATTTATTCATTTTAGCCATTCTGACTAATGTGTGAGGTGGTATCTCACTGTGGTTTTAATTTGTATTTCCCTGATGCCGAGTGATGTGGAGCACTTTTTCATGTGTCTGTTGGCCATCTGGATGTCTTCTTTGCAGAAATGTCTATTCATGTCCTCTGCCCATTTCTTAAGTGGATTATTCGTTCTTTGGGTGTTGAGTTTGCTAAGCTCTTTATAGATTTTTGATACTAGCCCTTTATCTGATATGTCGTTTGCAAATATCTTCTCCCATTCTGTCAGTTGTCTTTTGGTTTTGTTAACTGTTTCCTTTGCTGTGAAAAGCTTTTGATCTTGATGAAGTCCCAATAGTTCATTTTTGCCCTTGCTTCCCTAGGAAGAAGTTGCTGCGGCTGAGGTCAAAAAGGTTGCTGCCTGTGTTCTCCTCAAGGATTTTGATGGATTTCTTTCTCACATTAAAGTTCTTCATCCATTTTGAGTCTATTTTCATGTGTGGTGTAAGGAAATGGTCCAATTTCATTTTTCTGCATGTGGCTGTCCAATTTTCCCAACACCATTTGTTGAAGAGGCAGCCACTTTTCCAATTAGGATTTATATACGTTCCCTTCCCCACATAGAAATGAGTGCTTTTGGCAATTTCCATCATAGTTTTTATAATTTTGAGTTGGGAAACTTCCAAAATCCAGGGCAACCTTTTGCACATGAGGAAATCGAGGCACAGATCTATGGTATGACTTGTTCTTGGCCATTCAGCCATTAGTGGCAAGGTGGCACTGGAACCCCGGTTTTTTGCCCCCAAAGTTTCTTTTCCCCCCATTTAGTACTTCCCTTGCAAGTGGATCACTTGGTGACGGAAGCTGGGACTCAGACTGAGGCCCGAGCACATGTCTAAGGGCACTAGGCCACACAGTGATCCTCCATGACTGAAGCCTGAAGAAGCCCAAGTGCTGAGCCAACAGGACACACACTATTCACCAGGCTCAGCGAGCCCGGCTCCGCCTTTCATTCAGATCCACCCTGGGAGGCTCCTGGTCCTTTCTTGGGGAACATTAAAAACAAAGCAATTAATTCAAACATTATCAGAATAGTCCTATAAAGCTCTATGCTAGGGAAAGATAATGAGTTAAACATAAAGTAGGGGGTGTTGAGATAATAATGTCAAGTATAACTATAATAAAAGCAGAGAAAAATTATATAAAGAGCCACGAGAGGTAATGTACAAAATGCCATCGGGGCAAAAGAGGGAAGTCTCTCTAAATGGGGGAATCTAGAAATGATTCTTGGGTGAGGAAGTAGCCTCTGAGTCTTGAAGGAAGGATACACTTAGGGAGGTGTAGGTAAGGCAAGGTCATTCAGTCTAAGAGAAAATATGCATGCATGAAGAGGAGGCAGATTGCTCTGCTTGGGAGGCAGTAAATGATGATTGTTTTAAAGACTAACTGATATGTCTTCTCCTCCAGAAAGCCCTCTCTGATTGCTCCAGCCTAGCTGAATACCTCCTCCTCACTGCTCAATCAGCATCCTGGCCTTACTCCCAACTGTAGCAGTAGCCAGAACATCGTGTCACATTTTTGCCCTGCGAGAGCCTAAGCAACTTGAAACCAACTCAGGTCACTTTTTAAACTTGGTTTTTTATGTGACTCCCACACAATTCCTGACATCCACTACATTCCCCCAAAATATTTTTTAAATGTTTCAGGGGTCAGTTTGGATCACTGAAAAGAAATCATGGAGAGAAATCCTAAAAGGAAAATGGGAAGCCTCTCTGGGGAGTGTCTTAGTGTCTGCGGTAGGAGCTTGTGCCTTATTCAGCACATGATGGGGAGCCAGGAAAGGCGGTAAAGGAATAAGCCGAGGTGTGCTCTGAGCAGATGATTTTTGACTCAGGAGTGTAGGACGAGTTTGAGCACTGAGAACCAGAATCTGAGTGATCAGGCAGGTGTGGCAGGCCCCCTGGTGCAGGGCCAAAGAGGCCCGACCTGGGCAAGCCAGTGAGGGTGGAGCAGGGGGCTGAGGGAGATGAGCACAGAAGTTGCAAGGAGAGGAGGGGATCACGTTTCCACCCATATCTCTGTTCCATGGTTGGCTCGGATGGAGAGAGGGAGCTTTTGAACATTGATTTCTTGGAGGGATGCTTTCTAAAATACTTACTGCCTATAAAGTGCTTTTAATCCTTCAGATGTAACAACCACATGAAGGGAAGGAACTGTTATTTCTGCATCTTCATTGGTAAAAGCTAAGACACACAGACTGGCCCAGAGAGACACAGGAAAGCAAACTCACTACTAAAACAGTGGGAGATTGCAGTCAGTTCAAAAGCTTAGTTTTAGATCTTGCCCATATGTGAGCGCGCACACACACACACACACACACACACCAACTCTCATTGTTTCAACCAACATTCAGTTCTCTTGTCACAAAAGGCAATCTTTTCAATCAGATGTTAATGTATCTTTCACGATATTTTTTCCATGCTGCATATTTCACAGTTGCCTCCCACAGAGAGAACTGCCAAACTTTTTTTTAAGATTTTATTTATTTATTTGAGAGTGAGGGAGAGAGAGAGAGAGAAGGAGCAGGGAGAGCGGCAGGCAGAGGGAGAGGCAGGCTCCCTTCTGAGCAGGGAACCCAATGGGGGCTTGATCACAGGACCCTGGGATCATGACCTGAGCCAAAGGCAGACACTGACCTGGCTGAAAAATGCAGGGGCCCCTCGAACTGCCAAACTTTTAAGAAGCTGCAAAAAGAGCTGAGGATCAGTGGGTAAAACAACAGAGCTGAAGGCTCAGGATGGTCAGTGGATACTCCCATGAGCACCCCTGCAACTTCCTTTAGACTGTTGCCTTACGTATTGTGTACCGAGAGTCCAGCCTTAACGAGGCACATGTGGCCCTTAGAGAGTCCCCCATCTATTGTCCCGAGACTTGGTTCCTGCCTTTGAGAAAGGGACAGGTAATCAGAAGCAAACACACACACACACACCACACACACACACACAGAGCTTCCCCCAGCTATCTCACCACCAAACAGCAGTGAACACCAATGCAAAAATATTACTACAGAAGTGCATAATCTATCATTACCGAATTAGGAGAACCAGTGAGAAATCAGTGAAGAACAGTGGCTAACAGAGAAGTCTCCAAGTCAGAATCCTGGCTTTATGATTTCCTACAGGAAGAGCTTTGGGCAAATGACCTAAACCACTCTGACCCTCAGTTTCCTCATCTGGAGGTAACAATAATACCTATCTCAGTGGGGTTTTCTGAAAATGGAATAAATTGTAATGTGCTGCATGGCACTATCACATATAACACATATAATCATAGATATGTATTGTGTTATAGTATAATACATAGTATAAATATAGCATATGATATACTGTATGTTACTATATATATTACTGTTATTAATACATTATTATAATATATTAATTTTAGTGTTCATGGTAAAAGGGAGTATCTTGTGTTCTGAAACGAAAAGGAGAGCTGAGCAGAGCGGAGACAAGAGGGGTTTCTCGGACCAGCAGGGAGCCGGGCAGCATCCCCAGGGCTATGACCCCCACTCTACGCAGGAACAGCAGCCAGCCACCCAACAAGAAGGCAGGGTGACTTGCATGCTGCTCCCTAAAATATGAGGGTGGGACAATGTGCGTGAGAGTCTAGAGAGGCACAAATGAAGGCAGATGGAGGATGGCAATTGTCTAAGAGCCTGCTGGGGAGGAAGGGGAGGGAGGGCTGCCTTCTGGGAGGGGACCCCCCCACTCAACCTGGCATCACTGGCCAAGTCTAACCCTGGAAGCCACAACCGGTTAGTTCTAGTTCATAGGTTCTGTTTTTAAATCACTATAGTTAATTATGTTGACAATGGCATCAGCTTGCATTTCCGTGTGGCCCGTTTTTATTTCTCAGTGCACTTTCATACTTGCAGTCTTCCTCTTCCCCTCCCCTCCACCCAGTAAAGCTGCAGAGGTCTTGCTTTTCCTACTTCATAAAGATGAGGAACGTGAGAGCAAAGGAGCTCCGTGATTTCCTCAATGTCACAGAGGCAGTCTGATGTGTGAGGCTGCGCACTTGTAATTGGACCATCTGCTTGTTCTTACTGTGTCGATCATTTTCAACAGCATGCGGCCTTCTCTAGACCCCTCTAACTAATCCTGAAGGCCCAGGCCCGTCCCTTTCATTTCTTTTGCCTCTTCTGTATTCCTTCTCCTGCCAGTCCTTGCAACTCAGAGGCTTTATCCAGCAGGTGCTCTCGGCTCTTCTTGGAACAATAGCCAAGTGACCTTCATGCCGGGAGCACTCGCTTGACCACTCACACACAATTCCAGGAGGCCCTCCGAGCCGACCTCACTTCCCCCGGGGTTGGCCCTGAGTGTGGGATAAATTCTGGGGATGAGGACAGCCAAGACTGTCACATACTGAACATACTGAACACAGAGGAGCTGCAGGCGCCCACCTGGGAATGGGCCGTGCCCTGGACCAGCCCCACTGCCAACAAGCTGGTGGAGAAAAGTGTCAGCCCTGGACCCTAACTCCAGGTACCATTCTCCAAGGGCCTCCCCATAGTTCTCTCAGTACCCTAGGCTCCACCTCTGTTCTGAGTCTGATCAGCAGAATGTAATGTGGTAGACATTATTATCTTAGCTCACCAGAGGAAGGCCCGTGCCTAAATAAGATTTAATGTTCTGCCCTTAGCCTTTGTAGAGGGTTGATAGGAGAAACATTTGAGGAGAATCTCCCTGCTGTTCTAGAAGTGCACAGGGAGATAGAGGCCATTATGCTCCCTGATATCCTGATGTAGCCCAACACAATATATTCTCCTTCTACCCAACGCAGGGAGGGTCTTGCTCCCTGCCTGCATTCCTTCTCTCTGGATATCACTGGGTGGACGACCAAGCGTGTATCCTTGACTTTCTTCTTTTTGCCTTAGTTTCCACTAAACTTAACCCAAATCCAACGCTCAGCGATGACACTGATTCAATCCCTGTCACTCCAACATCTGTTTCTCCCCACTCTCTTTTTATGTGCTTCTTTTAATTGTCATTTTGTGTACGGCTAGTTTTGTAGGCTGCTCAGATCTTGCCCCCACTTAACAAAAAAAGAAACAACAAATGATTGGCAGACAGAGATGAAAGAGAGGTAGGTAGGTAAGCAGAGCAAGCTGGCATCAGATGAATGGAGGGAGGGAAGTGGTGGGTGAATAGACTGACCTGAGTGTCATCACTTCATACACACAATTAGTCCAAAAGGGAATCATCAGTCCACAGTTAGCCCAAGAGTATTAGCTCCAGATTTCCATTCAATCCAAACTAACAAAAATATATTCACTATCTATAATCTGACCACAGATTTCTCCAGGACGCAGTTCATGTTTTATCCATATTTATACTGAAAACAATGCTGCCATGTAGTAGGTGCTCACAAAACATTTCAGGCAAGTGGAAATTAATGAAGCTAGAAACTTACTCTACCCAGGCAATACACAATGCCTAGAGCCTACCACGTCCTCAGGGAGATACAATTCACCAGCCTGTATAGATCGCAATGGCCGTATAATCAATACAGCCTTCCTGGACCATCCAGACTGATCTTGTCAGACCCTGCACGCTCCTGGGTCTGACAGGAGTCCCATTCCTATGCAGTCCATTCCTATGCGATTCGCCCATCCACAATGCCTACCCCCTCTCGTCGGTATAACTAGCTCCTTTCTACCTTTGAGACTAAAATCAGGTCTTACCACCATAAAACTTGTTTCCAGTTCCAGCCAGCCCACACTGATTCCCCCTTCCCTCATCACCCACTGCGCATGGGGCTTCTCAGGCACCTCTGACGGCACGTGACTCACCCACCCAAACATCCCACGGGCCCCTCACTCTCAGCCTGTCCAAAGCGGAAGCCACCTCCCACCAACTGCCATGTAATCTGAGTGGTGGAGAGTGTGTTTGTGGGTCCTGCAGTAAAACTACCCAAGATCAGATGCTGGTTGCATCACTGTGTCAAGGTTCAACCAGAGAAGCAGAACCACTGGAAGATATTTCTAGATATACAGCATATATAAACTTAGAGTATATGTACATGTGTTTATGTGTCCAAACACACACACATGCTGTGGATATTTATGGACACCTAAATACTTACACAAAGGAACTTCTTATAGGAAATTGCCCTTAAATAATTGTGGGAGCTTCTCTCTAAGACACTAACGTGTCTCTTTGCATCTGGTGCTGGTGTTTGACATCTGTGGGGCAGGCAGTTGGGAAGGGAGGAGGGAGAGGAAGAGTGAGGAGGAACCCACAAGCATAAGCCGGAGCCTGCCAGATGGACTCAAACCCATGTCAGCTCTACTCTTCCTCTGACCCTTGTGGGTGAGTGTCTGGCAGAACTCAGAGTCCTTTATGACAACCTACACACACACCTGGCCCAAGAATCGGGAAAGCGGAGGAAGGATTCAGGGAACAGTGATGTGGGTGCAGGCCTCCCAGCAATGAGGGGACATCAGGTCAGAGATAATGCATGTGAGCCACAAGGAACTTCTTATAGGAAATTGCCCTTAAATAATTGTCACTTCTTTTCCACCCAAATCTCCCACAAGCTCACCTTAACTCACATACAAGAACAAGAACTTTGAGAACTTTGAGACATTCACTTAGCCCAGTGAAGTTAGCACATTACTTTTTCTTTTTTTTTTTTAATGTTATGTTAGTCACCATACAGTACATCATTAGTTTTTGATGTAGTGTTCCCTGATTCACTGTTTGCATGTAACACCCAATGTTCTATGCAATCCACGCCCTCCTTAATACCCATCACCGGGCTCACCCAACACTCACCCCCTTCCCCTCTAAAACCCTCAGTTTGTTTCTTGGAGTCCACAGTCTCTCATGGTTCTTCTCCCCCTCTGATTTCCCCCCCTTCATTTTTCCCTTCCTTCTCCTAATGTCCTCCATGCTATTCTTTATGTGCCACAAATAAGTGAAACCATATGATTATTGACTTTCTCTGCTTGACTCATTCAAAGCCACCACAACCATGTATAATCTTTGGAGTCTTAACCAAGTAACTTAACTTTCAGAGCCTTGGTTTTCCCATCTGTAAAATGGCAGCAATATAAAGCATTCCCACGAGAACTAAGTGTAATTATACCTACTGAGTTCTTAGCACAGTGCCTGGCACAGAGTGAGGGCTCCGTAGATGTTATCTATTATCATTAATCTGGCCTCTCCTCCTGTTTTTCTAGCTCAGTTAGTGGCTTTAAAATCTATCCCTTCACCCAAGCTAGGCTGACTCTCCATGGTGGACACATTGGCTGAGACATCACGAAGAGATACTGCTTTTGCCAGGTGGCTTCCGGGGAGGTGGGTCTATTTCTGAAGGGTCTGAGTGGCCCTCAGTGTGCTGGGGTCTTGAAAGTGACACATTCACCTGCCTTTCCATCCATGGTCAGTACCACATCCCCACCTGTCCTCAGCCTGACAGCAGCAACTCTACCTTCTCCCAAGCTCCCCAGACCACAGGCTCCGATAGGGGCCTCCATGGGCCCAGGACAGCACTGGCAACTGGGCTTTTTTCCAGGGCACATAGGACTGGTTCTGGCTGGGGCCAGCAGCCCAGGAGGCTTCAGCTGGGGGCAGACAGACTGCTTCTGGGCCCTTGGCCTGGAGCACCAAGACCTGAGGCATTCCTTTCCCATCTTGGGAAAGGCAGCATTTGAGGGCAGGAAAAGAAGAGCAGATTACCATGAAATCCCAGAGCCTGTGTGAGATGTGGAAGCTCTGGTCTCTCCCCCCAGGGCTCCAGTTACCTAAAAAGTCCCGAGCTCCTTCTGGACAGTGGGGCACAGGCTTACATATGACTGAGTTCCTCTAACTCAGGCCATATTCCAAGTGAAAATTCAGAATATTATACTTTCCCCACCACCTAGAGAAACAAGATTATTTTGGGGGGTGGGGTCAGTATTGTTCATAGGAAACTAGAGTCTTTGTTAATAATTCCTGCTAGGACAGTGAATAAAAACTCAAGGAACAACCAAATCAAACCAAACCCGGGCATAAGCTTTGAACATTACCCTTTCCTCAGACTCCTATACCCAGTCAGTTACAGGGCCCTGCTAATGTCCTCCTGCTCAGTCGCAAGTCTGTCCCCCTCCTTCCACCCTGACCACCATGCACTAGTTAGGAACCTGCCGCGACAGCTTCCTAAATTAGTCCTGTTCCTCTGATCATTCCCCTACATGTGATCACAATGATCTATCCAAAGAAAGAAAGAAAGAGGAAAAGAAAAAGAAAAAAGAAAAGAATGTAAAAAGAAGAAAAAAAGAAGAGAAGACCATGCAAATCCAACGTATCACTCCCAATTTACAGCGGTGCTCCTCTGTTGTTTTCAAGGCCACAAACTTTTATACATCCCTAGGGGCTCTCTGTGACCTATCCCTGCCCCTTGTCCAGCCTCAATGCACAGATTTAGATGACTCGTGGTCCCTGGTTCATGTCACAATCTCAGCATTGGTCTGTGTGTGCCATTCTTCTGCTTTCATGTACTTATTTTTAGTAATAACTCACACCTCCACAAGCATTGACAATAGGATGCCTGCGTGCCCCTCTTCTCTATGTCCCTAACCACAGGTGACCAGCCACAAATCTACTCAGATCACATGATTTTAGGTCTAGGCTAAGCCTCTCCATTCATGGGGCCCCTCACATACTATTGCTTTCTGTAACAGAGAGCTCTTCTAGTGTATCTCACTGTTTGCTCCTGAACTCCTTTGGAGGGGAAGGTATCTAATATTATTCAGTTCCTTGCCCTGCAGGGTGCCTAGCACATCAGCGGAGGTGCTTTGGAGTGATGCTACAGCCTGTTGGCTAGAGTATGCACAGCTTTGTCCAGGCACAGCCCATTGGTGAGCGTGCAGGACACACTTAGCCTCAGCGGACTGCTCCCCACCCGCCCGCCATGTTGTTTCATCAGCATTCCCGCATGCTTGGATGAAATCCACACAGCCCTTCTCTCCCTCCCATATCCTATGCTTCTTTCATTCATACAGCCATCACCCCTTCAGTGGAGAGAAGGACGGAGCTGAATGAATGAGAGAGAGGGTGTCCTGAATGACTGGGTAAGGAGACAGGGTAGTGAGTGAGGAAAAAAGAAAATGACCATGCTAGGACTAGGAGAGACAATTCTTGGAAAGGAAAAGTGGCGATTATTTCTACTACAAATGGTAGCTCAAGAGCACTCCTAAGCCCAGCTCTCTTGGGACTCTAAATGTCCAACATGCTAGGTGCCATGCTCCATGCTGCCAATAAACTTCAGTCCTTGCCCTGTGGCCCTTGTTGTCTTGATCCATAGAGTCAAGACATTTATTCCAGATTATGAGGTTAGCATGAGACATGCCAGACTCAAGGCCCGGGTCTCTGAATTCCTACCCTGTTTCTTTTAGCAACAACCACCGCAGAACACGATCCAAAACCTAACCAATCACCATCACCCCTCCACGGACCTAGGACCCACATCACCTGAGCAGGTGTGCACCTTCTTTGTTTAGACCCAAAAGCTCATCAGCTCCACCATCATCCTAGACCTTTTGGTGGCCATTTTAGCTATCAACCCAGCATTCCTGGAAGATGGACTGTGGTACCAGAGAGAAGTCCTCCCTGGGTTAGCACAGGCTCTGGTGATGCCCAGGGAAGTTCTGTGAAATGCTTTGTCTCAGCTGACTAAGACAGGTATCAAAACAAATTTGCTATTCTCTGCTGGCCTCAAAAACACAAATATCTATAAAAACCAGGCAGGTACACAAAACCCAAAGGAACAAAAAACAAAAACAGATGACTGAGCCCCATCCCTGTACACTCAGTAAGTAGGTGGGAGTGGGCCCTGATATCTAAATTTTTAACAAGTTCCCCAGGTGATCATAATGCATGCCAACGATTTGCAGACCACAATAGCATAACAAGAGTCCAGCTGAAGCGTCACCTCTTTCATGGGGTCTTTCTGACCTCTGCCATCCCCTCTCCCTAAGCCCCAAACTAGATTCTCCTCTTCCTCCATGGTCCCAAAAACATATTTAGTTCACATCTATCTTCAAACAACTTGCATTGTGCCCCATTGTCAATCTACCTATCTGCTTTCTCCCTCCACTGGGAAACCAGAAGTTCCTATAGAATAAAAAATGTGCCATTCATCTCTGATCATCAATGCCTTTGTATCTGCCTTCAGAGTGCTAAAGTCTTGCCCCTCAAAGAGTTTGCAACATAGAAATTAAGATATAAAGAGGTGCAAACAAGAGCACAAAACCAAGGGTCAGCCCATCATACAAACACCACATAAGCTGTCAATAACATAGGGTTTATTACCCCCAAAAATAAAAAATAAAAAAAACAATAGCTAACATTTATGGAAGTGCATAAAGGTTAAGTAATTTTCCCAAAGTCACATGGCTGGTAAGTAATAGAATCCGAATTTGTTTGTCTGTTTTAAAGATTTTATGTATTTATTTGTCAGAGAGAGGAGAGAGCGCACAAGCAAGGGGAGTGGCAGGCAGAGAGAGAACCAGGCTCCCCGCTGGGCAGACAGCCCGATGCAGGGCTCAATCCCAGGACCCTGGGATCATAATCTGAGCAGAAGGCAGATGTTTAACTGACTGAGCCACCCAGGTGTTCCCTAATAGAGCCTGAATTTGAACCCAAGTATCTGTCCCAAAGCTGGCCAAGCTCTTAGCCACCACTCCTGTCTGGGAAGCTACGTGTTAAGAAGAGTCAGTGCCCTGGGAGATGAGAGGATGGAGTACACAGGGGGCTCAAAAGGTTCATGCAGGAAGGCCCAGAGCTGTGTCTGGAAGGATGATTTGGATGGAAAAAATAGAGGTATGTAGTAAACAATTTGGCTTTGCCAAAAGGTAGGTCTGGCCTGCTCCCCAGCTCCTAGGAGTCCATCAATTAGATTTAATTGTCCATTCTACAGTTTGTGGAGAGGGAGGATGGTGTCATGGGCTGAACTGTACCCTTAAATTCATACATTGAAGCCCACATCCCCAGGACTTCAGAATGTGATTGTATGTGGAAAGAAGGCCTTTAAAGAAGTGATTAGGGTAACATGAGGTTTAGGGTAGGTCATAATCCAACATTACTGGTGTCCTTATAGGAAGAGGAAATGAGGGGTCTCTGGGTGGCTCAGTTGGTTAATTGGCTGCCTTCAGCCCAAGTCATGATCCCAGGGTTCTGGGATCGAGCCCCTTACTGGGTTCCTTACTCAGCAGGAGTCCGCTTCTCCATCTCCCTCTGGTGCCATTCCCCCTGCTTGTTCTCTCTCTCTCTCTCTCTCTCTCTCTCTCTGTCAAATGAATATATTTAAAAAGAAGAAGAAGGAGAGGAGATGAAGATGCAGACACACACAGACAGGAGGCCAAGAGAAGACAAAGGCAAAGGTAGCCATCTGCAAGCCAAGGAAAGAAGACTCAGGAAAAAAACAACCCTGCCAACACCTTAATCTTGGACTTCTGGCCTTCAGAACTATGAGGAAATAAACTTCTGTTCTGCCCAGCTTAAGCCACCCAGACTGTGGCATTTGTTATGGCTGCCCTCACACACAAACACAGTTGGGAATAGGGGTATCTCCTGGACAGGTGCACTGTGAAGCTCGAGGAAGAACCATGTGTTTAAGGATGTCTGAGAAAGTCAGGGCTGGTACACAGAGGGAGCTCAATAAATGCTATGCCCCTCTCAACTCTTCCAATATGCTACATCTCTCCTTCAGGACTTGTCACGCATGACTCTTGTAATCTAGCCTGCATATGAGTATGCTCACACACACTCTATACTGGAAGATAAGCCCCTCGAGGGCAGGGATTGTCCCTTAAAGACTTTTTTGACCTTCATATCCCAGCACCAAGCTCAGTAAATACCATATACTGCTTGTAGAAATCACGCATGCATGAGTGAGTGAGTGAGTGAGTGAATGCATGAGTGTGTGCTTGAATGGGTGAGTAAGTGAGTGAATAAAGACCCTAATCCTGTACAAACCAGAAAGCTAAGGAAGTAAAGTGACTTGGCCAAGAACACTCAGCTAGCCGAGGAAGAGCATCCCAGGAATCCTCCAGCCCAGTCTCTCAGCACCAAGAGCAGGGCTCTGCAGAAATAAAGTCTTTTACTTCACAGGAAGTGGCTGCTTTATTCTGTTCTCCCTCGCTCTGCTCAGGCTCAGAGTCACCTCTCAGGTTCTGTAAACACAGAGCCTCTTGTGGGCCTCCCTGAACACAGTTCAACTAGGAGGAGGTCCCTCTACAGTCATCCAGCACATACAATCGAGACCAAGAAGCCCATATCCCACACAGTAACAGCCACCAGAATCATTGTGTAGAGCAAATATCCTGTGAAAATTCAGTGCCAGGCTGCAGGGCCCTGACCACCGGAGGCACTAAGGGGCTCCATAAATGTGCAAAGGCCCTGTGCTAGTGACATTGGCAGTAGGTGGGGAAAAAGCCTGGCAAGGTGCCCAGTGGTCCTCACATGGGGCTAGGACCGAGGTTTCAAACTGGCAGCTTTGCACTCCAGATCATTTTTAAAGAGTCCTTATCACTTAGACACACCGACCAAAGTCTTACAGATAGAATATGATGTCTGAGATTTGCTTCAAAATAATTCAGGGCAGGAGTAGACATGGGTGGGGACACAGATGAGTCAACTGAGGCATGGGTTAGCTACAGCAACCAGGTGATGGGTACACGCAGGTCAACTGTAGCATTTTCTTTTTGTGTATATATGTTTGGAACATTACATAATAAAAAGCTTAACATTTCTCACTTAATAATTGTACAAGAGTTTGCATAGCAGGTCCTAAATAGCTATCCTTACAAAGGCCTGCTTGTGGGGCTGGCCCTGGGGTGCTGGCTGGGAACTTGGCTGCTAAGAAGTTCCTTACATGGAGAGAAAATATTTCCTAGAAGAGCGGCTCACTGTCTCTAGCCTGTGAAACAAGATCATGTCTGTTGGACACTTGCTTTCTCCTTTGGGAGCCTGAAATTTTAGTGCTTGGCAGAGTGACCAGCACCCAATAAGGGCTGTGAGCACTGAGTCCCTCATTGGCTTCCCTGCATAGAAGTGTCACACTCTCATCATTGTACTTTGTTGCTGGGGGACCACTGGGTGCCATGTGGCCCCTCGTGGGTAGAAAGCAGAAGGAGGCTAGGCATGGATTCCCTCTGGCTGTGTCCTTCCCTTTTACATCATTTGAACAAAGACCCTAAATGAAATCAGAGAGGGAAGCTTACAAAGCCTAGGGGGATAGCTTCCCAGGGTTGGAAAATCATGTGCAAAGGTCCTAAATCAGAAGTCAGTGGCTTGTCTGAGCTGTTAGAGCTGGGTGAGCAAGAGATCAAAGAGGTTGACAGTAGCAGGATTATGGGAGTCCTGTAGGCCATAATGAAGCTTCTGGAAACTATTTGGGGTGAGATAGGAAAATGGCAGAGTGTTTTGACCAGGATATGAACATAGAGGTGGCAAGTGATGGTCAGGAACAGTAAATAACATTGCCAGTAAGTAGCATAATCAGAATTAAATCTCATATCTATCTGACTCCAGACAGAATGCAGGGCAAATGCCATTGCCAGGGCCCAACATGGAAATGTTTCTTTTCCAGAAAGGTCTCTGAGACCAACAAATTCAACAAAACTCTTGGTTTTTCTTTGCTCTGGGACACACCCTCATAATACCATAGAGCATGGGAACTTCCCAGGTTGAAAAAGGGACATCTATTACCTTCAGCTTTTTGGCCAAGATCAGATACAGTGTTCCTTCCTTAAACAATCATTAAACATTGGTAGCCCAGGAGCATGTTGTATAGAAAGTCGTTTATGACAACTCATGGGTAAATGCAATTTTTATCAATTAAATCACTTGAAAATTGCTGACAGCCTTGCTATTTAAAAGAATCAGAAAGAAGTCCTTAATTAAGAAAAGAGACTCATCTTGTAATATAAAATAATGACTTCCTAATTTCTTTCTTCCCCCAGAATTCTAATCTCTGTACATGGAGTTTTCTTAAAGCAACGGCTGCCTGAATTATGGTGTCAACATCATTGCACAAGGTCACCATTGTTGAGATACATAACAGTAGCTATGCATGATAAGGTTTACCTATGATTGAACCCCCTCTCCTCCTGATGGAGAAGCATCCACACCAAGTAGAACTGACCCATCAAATCTAGTGAATTGACACGACCTCTTTCAGTTTCAATCCTCTCCCTGGGCACTGAAACAGTCCCCCCAGGACACTGGGACGTGGGATTCTTTTCATCCTACATCTGAATGTTATTTGGCCAAACGGAACTAGCCTTTAATTCACCAGAGGACTCCCACAAGAAGCAAATGTAGGTGTGTTCTGAGTGTGCAGATGATCAAAGAGGGAAACCAACTTTTGTGCCAGCAACTCTTGATTATTCAGGGGTGGATGATCCAATTTGTGGATTAGCTGGGCCTCTTGGCCTTTCCTGATTTCACTGATCATTAGCCCATGGCCCCCTCAGGCCAGAAAGATAAAAGGAGTGCCAGGCAAAGCGGTCTGGTGGCTTCTTGGCGATCCTGTAAAAGGGGGCAGGGCAGAGAGGCAGTCATATGCAATAGGGAAAATGAGGTTTAGGGATTATCCGGATTTCAATGAGCTGGTTTCTCCATAGCTCCCTGGCCCCCCACCTGAGTCCCTAAGGCTGGGTAATGGACAGTTTGCCTTGGATGGAGTGGGGTGTAGAAACATAGCCCTGTGGATTCTGAATGTGATATTTCAAGTGTCTGGGGGGAGGAGGGAGGTGAAGCTGCCCTTTATGGAGTGGCTCTTGACCATTTCTGGGGTGAGGGTGCCGAGGAATGCATGGTGGGGGCAGTGGGGGCTTTTACCCACAACATCTCTGCACTGGGAACAGCAATGCTTTTAACCGTAGAAAAGGAAGACTCTATTCTCTTATAGAACACTTGCTAAGATTCCAAAAGGTTCTAAGAAGGAGGAGGAAGAGGGGGAGAAAGAAGAGAAGGGAGAGAGAAGAGGAGGAGGAGGAGGAGGTAAGGAAGAAAGAAAGAGGGAGAAAGGAGGGAGGGAGGAGAAAGGGAGGGTTAAAGAGGGAAGTGGGGGGGGGGGGCGGTAGAGAAGGGGTGGGGGAAACTGCAGCCCAGCCTGAAGGAGTTTTGATTCCAAAAGCCAGCCCTAGAACTGCCCTTCTCAGTGACTGGATCAGACTGCACAGGCACTAGGAGGAACATAAATGTAGTCCCTCAGCAAAGTCAGGCCATCAGGAAAGAGGGCCAGAGGGATTTGGCAGAAGCAGTGGCAGGCCTTCCAAAGGGGCAGATCTGCCACTGCACCATTGTGTCTCTGGGATAGTCACCCAGGAAGGCTTTATTTCCTCCCGGGAACAGTCAGGATGGTAAAGAGTGCAAATTTCCTCCCATGGCTGAGAAAAAGAACTGAGTACAGGCAGGGAGCATGCGGAAAGCACTGGATGGATGAGCAGAGTTCCAGAAGGGGCAAGAGGAGCCCCAGCCCCTGCGGAGACACCCACGTCCACATCACCTACATTCTGGTCCTGGCACCCGAATGTCCGGCTTGCTCCACCACCCCTCACTGTTCGAGGTGGTGACGCATCCAGGACACCATCTGGGCTCATTTCTGGACTCTCCTAGACCCACACTCTGCTGACAAAAAGTCTGGTTGAGGCATTTTGAGAGCCAAAGGTAGTCCCGGGGACCACTCGATAAGGACAACTGCTCTGGAGTGGTGTGGCTCCTCATTTTCCCATCTCTCAGTCTCCTGGCACTGATCCAGGAGAAGCACGTGATCCCAGTCCGGCCAATCCAAGCACAGCCTCCCTTAGGCCAGTGGCTGGTTCAAGGATGGGCAAACAACCTGAGCAGGCCACCGAGGACTCTCCCTGGTCTTCTGCTACTTTTATAGAGACACCTCATGGGGACACCACCTAGAGAGAGATGCCCAAGGAGCCCCAACTGGTTGAGTCTTCCAGCCCAGGATTCAGACACAGGAGTGAAGAAGTTTTCTAGATGACCCTAGCCCTGGAACCATCTGAGGATAATTGTCTGAGGAACTCCAAGCAGGAGCTGCCTCACTGAGCCCAGTCAACCCTCATATTCATAAGCAAAATAAATGAGTGTTGCCTTAAGCCACCGATTTGGGTGGTTTATTATGCAGTAATAGATAGCCAGAACTGGGTCTTCTTGCCTCACCTATTAATTCCAGCATGAAAACCACCAGGAAATGAATCAAAATCCAGGATAAGGAAGCCCTTGGCTAAATAACAAATTCTCCAACTGTCTTCGCTCTGAATCAACATGTTTTTTGTAGGTTTCGTCAACAGGCTCTCACTGTGTTGCTGCCTCAGGTAACTGTCATTTTCCTGAGCATCTGCCATGGGGCCAGTCATCCTGTCAGACATTTCAAATGCCATATCATAAATCTAAACACAGACATATCATTACCCTATTTACAGACAAGAAAACTGAGGTGTAGAGACAGTAACTCCACCTTGTAAATCATGGAGCCAAGACTTGAACCCAGTCTTTGGACACAGAGCCCATCTTCCCCAAATCCCAACGTTCATCGATTTCTTCTCTCTCCCACAGGACTTCAAAAATTTCCTATGGTATTTCTTTTCCACTGCGAGGCAAGACTATAAAACCAAGAGACCCTACTCCTGATCACAGGTGGTCTCATCACATCTCTAGACCCTGAACTTTCCTATTTTCAGATGTCTATATACCCCACCTTGACCTAATGCATAATGTGTCAAGAGTGAGAAGCCACATGGCAGAGGGAGGAAGAGAGGAGGACTTTGTGGTCAGAGGCCCTGGATGAAATTCTGGCTTTGCCACTTGCTAGCCGGGGGACCTCCAGTGGTGATGAACCATGCTCACTTTCTGGCTCAACATCCCCCTCCCTAAAAGAGGTATGAAGAGTTCTAATGCATAGGCTTGTCATGAGAACCACACCAAATTGTCCAGGCTACAGTGGGAGCAGAGTGGGAGCAGAGTTCTATACAGTTGGGTCATTTCCATTATGATATAGCATACTGCCCCTTTACTGACATTTGACTGACATTTCTGTTGGTCTCATCATCTCTGATTGTAAAATCCTCATAGAATGAGACATTTCTAATATTTCTTCAGGGTCCCGAAGCCAGTGGTAGAGTATTAGGCATGTACTGGGTGCTCCATAAACATTTGTCAACAACTTGCCTGGTTTAGATCTCAACCCTTATATTGGCCATGGCAGGGCCATGGAAGGCCACACTGGCTAACAGCATCCTTTGAACATACGAATGGTAAATATCGGCAAGGAATATTGTGTCCGAGAAGGAGAGAGTTGGCAACCTTTGTATAATTTGCCCAGGCCTTAGAAAGCTTGAAGCTGGTGCTGACAGACCCAGAGTCAAATCCTGACTCAGCCATCGATGAGAAGGTGGCTTTCACTAACCCCCAACTCCTGTTAGTCTTGGCTTTCTGATCTGTAAAGTGGGGGTAACAATATCTAACAGGTATTGTGGTGAGTAAATGAGACATTTAATGGAAGGCATAGGTTGGCAGGTGTAGGCGCTCCATGAAAGGGAATGATTATCATTAGCTGTACATTTGGGGATAAAATCCCTGGCTTACTCACTTCACATGGCAGTTTTGTGGATCGAGTGAGAATGGATGGCATTCTGCTTTCAAAATATTTATACAGTTCAATGCAAATGAAGTTATTAAAATCCAGAATACAGACTAAATCATCCGACATAAATATCCTTTCTGTTTGCACCTGCAAACCAGAATACAGACAATAAGGAAGAAAATTCCTACAGAAATAGGAAATTTCAGAGGAAGAGTAGCTTCAATGATCCACTGGCCTGGAGCTGTAGGGACATGTAAGAACCTTCCCGATCATTTGACACACCTCATTTCCTGGGGGCAGAAATCAGGTCCAGGGAGTACTGCTCTTTTGAGAGCACAGAGAGTTGAACAACCTTGTTGGCATAGCCAGGAATGGAACTCTAGACCCAGAGGCCCCAGCCCAGTGCTTTTTCCCTATTTTCCATCCTTCTGGCCTGTATTAGCTTCATGATGATGCAGAGATCTGCCCTCTGGAAGATTCTCAAGCAAACATTGGATGTAACTGAAAAATAAGTAAATAAACGCCAGACCAGTTTTAACACCTGAACATTTCCTCGTTCCTGGGAGTTGCAGAGGAAATGCCCCTGAGATATCTTTCTCTAACTTCCTTTCTCAATAATGGCATAAAAATTGAAATGAGTGCTAAGGAAGAATAATGTGTCTTAGAGAAAATATGCTTTTTTTTACAGGCTGCTTCTCAGTCTACCCTCCACCCCACCCCCCCCAAAGGCACCAAGCTCTGAGATGCTGGCTCTAAGTCTGGCTGAGGCTCAGCCATGAGGCCAAGTGTGTGCTTTGACAAAGAAAAGCTCTCCACCGCTGGTAAAAGCTTATCAGTGTCAGTATCTGAATTTCTCTGTTTTCATGAAGCTCTCGATGTTCTCAACACTCTGCATGTAATGCTGGGTTTAAATGTTACTTTAATTCCTTGCACATAACGAGGTTGTCTTTTTTCCCTGGTCACCCAAGCTTGAAGGCTCAGTCACCTCTGACCTGCCTTTGGACTCTGAGCCCTATGTCTATCCAATTCTTGCACCATCATTTTTTCTTTCCATCCCCAAGCCACTGTCCTGCAGCAGCCCTCCCACCCCAGGCTTACCACAGCCTCCCCAAATCCCAAACCCTGCATGGGCATCAGCCCTGGCTTCACCCTCCACAAATGCCCCCCTAACTCCGTCACGTCGGGGCTCCCAGGGTCCACAGGCTAAAGTCCAGAAGTCTCACCCCGGCGGTAGTCTGTCTTCTCCTTCCTGCCTCATCCCCCTCCCCCCCGAAAACAACAAATGTGCTTGTCCGCTGTGCCTGTGAATGTGCGCTTTTCTCTGCATCTTCAATGTCCCCTTCTACCTCTACCTATCAGAACCTCAGCCAGCCTTCATTTCCTGGAAACTCCAAGACCACTTCTTCCAGTGAAGTCTCTGCTGCTTAACCCCTGGCCAGACATTCCAGATTCCCTTGTCAGACCTCCCTCCGGTAACCGCAGACCAAGCCACTGTATCCACGCCTGTGGTTATCACAGTGCCCCTCCCGGAAGACATGTTCTTTTAAGGCAGGGACCGGATTTCATTCTTCACCCCTCCATAACAAAGTATTTTGTCTTCTACATTCTAGATGCTCAATAATTATCTTCTGATCAAATCAAAGGGAAAACAAGCATTTTGATCGAATGAGAAGGAAAACAACACTCGCTTCTCTCTGTTTTTTTAACCCAGTGCCTTTCAAGACACCCAGCAGAATCCAGTAGGCTGGGGATTGAATTAATCAATTCTGATTATTCTCTGGGTATGAATTGGAAAGTTCACTGGCTGCCCCTGTGCCTCAGTTTCCCTACCTATGACAACATAACAGAAACGCCTCTCAATCTTACTTTACCAAACTCCTTACTTTCACCTAAAATGTGACGATGCCATGTTTGTTTTGTTTTGCTTTGTTTTATCTCTAAGAGGCTAAGAGCCCAGGAACCTGCAAGATTCTGTTTGGAAGTGAAAGACCCTGGGCCCGTTGCTTGGAGTTCACTGTCAGCCGGGAGGAGAGAGACAGGTTCTCTCACCAACCAGAAAGGAAACAGCTGTGGTGACAGATGTTGGTGGTGCTGATTATTCTAGGGCTGTTTGCATTCAGATTTCCCAGGCAGTCTTGGTTTTTTTGAAGTCAGTCTCATTTGACGGGTTTCCCCAAGTCTTGGGGGGTGAAAATAAATCAGCCCGCTTATCCCACGCATTTGTTTCCTCTCTGCTCCACAAGCACAGGGAGGACACCCACTGACCACACCCACTCTCCACCTGCCTGTGACTTTTCCTTGCATTTTTAACATAAATGGCCTGGGGGAAAGAAACCTTTTAATTCCTCCTTGGGTTGTTTTGTGTTTTTTGTAGGTGTGTGTGTTGGAGGGTTACCCAATGGGGGGGTGTCTGGCTAAGCCACATCCAAGGCCAATTTCTCCAAAAGATGTGCAAACTTCTGATCCCACCAGGGACTTCAACTGAATACCAAAAAGGGGTGTCTTTGTTCCCTCTAAACGGAGTATTTACTTTGAGCTGGTAAAATGAATTAATGAAAGGAAGTGGCACCTTCAGATTCTGGGGGAGGGGTGGTAAGTGAAATCAGGAAGGGGGGGAGTGGATTTCCTTCCCACCCCTCAAATGCAGAGAAGACAGGCAGATGAGGATGGAGGGTGGTGAGGGAGGGTGGATCCCATAGGGTTTTCTAAAATAGACTCTGCTAGAAAACAGGCTACTCTTTGCTGGGATTAAAAATTGCCTCATAATACTGTAAGGCCCATGTATATGCAAGCAGTTGGGAGTTATTACCGGCCTAAAATAGGAAACCATTCGCTTGATCTTTTGCTTCAATCCTATTAGGGGCCCCCTGGAGCTCGAGAGAGATACCAGCCTGTCATGTCCCTGTTGCTGTGACGACCCTGTCTTTATAGAACAAGAAAGAGAAATGGTAGTGATTGGCAGACCTTGCTTGCCCTCGTATGTAACACAAAGGGCTACAAAACGAAGAGGAAGTGAGGCCCTTCTCCGAGGTCTGACGCTTCTTAACCCTACACCACCTTCCACCTGGCCCAAGGAGCCCCCACCGCGGCCTCCTCCAAAGGGAAGGGAGGGTGCCACTAGCCCTTGTTGAGTCCTGATGCCCAAAGATCACTAATTACTTTTTGGTTTAATTATGACGAATACCACTTAAAAAATAAAACAAACAAACAAACTATGAGCAAGTGTAATATCAGCTTCTGGAGAAAAAAAAATGTGCGGGGGTCTGAAGGGGAGGAAAGGAGCCTATGAGGCGTTCCCAGCCCGCGGGCTGGGCCGGCGACATTGTCAGCCGGGCACTGTTTGCCCGACGTTGGGGGGGCCGGGGAGCCAGGGCGGCCCGGGGCCTGATAAATCCCACCATATGGTGCCAGACTCCAACTCGCCGGCCATAAATAACGGCCTCTCCTTTCGGGTTTTCTAGCCGGGCTCCTCTGATTCCCGCTCAAGTGGCGCAAAAGTGCAAATTGCAGTTTGCGCGCATTTTCTCGGCTGTCTGCGCGGGAACCGGGAGACCCGGCCGGGAGGGGCGGGCGGCCGCCGGGCCGGGTGGCCCCGAGCCCCGCGCCGACAAAGGCCGCGCCCCGCGCCGCGCTCTCGCGGGCCCGGGCCGCCGGGGGGGCCGGGGCCGCAGAAGGAAAAGCAAGGGATCCCCAAAGCGGAGGCATCTCGTCTCTGCCATGCCCCTTCCTGGAGGCCGTGACCCGACGGCCCGACGCGGCCGCGAGCGCGGGCTCTCGAGGTCTGAGGACAGCCCGCGCCCCGCCGAGGGCCGCCCGGGGTGTGCGGCGCGGCCCGCGCCGGCGCTCCGGCTCAGGCCAGCCCGAGCCGGTCCGCAGCCTCTCGGAAGAAAGCGAAAGCCGGCGCGGCGGCGGAGGCCCGGGTGGCCCAGTTCTGTGCACGCTGCCCAGATATTTACACCCATCAGGACTTCGCGGGGATTCCCGGGGTTAGGGGAACCAGCTTTGAGCCGAGGACTTTTCTCCCTGACTCCATGGGCATGGGCGTGGGGGCTGGAGGTGGGTAGAAAAAAGAAAAAGAAAAGTTTCTTTGGGGGGAAGCAGTGAAATAGGAAATGAAGATCCGCTCTGTAGTTTAGCTGAAAAGAAACGCTGTCTAATCCTGACATGTATCGCATTTAAAATAAAACTCTTTATCTCCCTGCGCGCCGAGCCCCCCAAACATTGTTCGGACTCCTGCCGGGGGAAAGACGTCATAAAATGAGAATTTGTTTCATTGTGGGTCTCTCTGCCAACCCGAGGCTTTGCAGGAAACGCCAAACAAAGCGGGTGCCAGGAGGGGGACTTTCCAGGTGAGCCCGGGAAGGGATGGCAACTCCCCTCCTGTCCTTGCAAATGCCCGGAAATAACTTGTTCAAGAAAACCCACCCGTCCTCCCGAAAAGCCTCGCTTTCCCTTCCAAGACCCGGTCCCTCTCCCAAATAAATCATAAATGACTCTTCCTACGCCAAGCGCCCTTGGCTTCACATTAAGTTCCGAAGATTTTAAGAAAAGACGTTGAGGCTTGGGGATGTGTGACTCCTCCGTCGCCCGGGGTTCAATGTTGTTGGTTCTTTTCCCTCCAGGCGTGATAAAGGAAAATATTTTAACTGCAACCTACAAGCTTGCATTTTATTCCTTTTTTTTTCTTTCTACTTTTTTTTTTTCCTTCTTCCAAGAAACAGATCAAGAAAAACTAATTACAAGGCACGGCACCGAAGTTAAATGAAAATGTAATCCAGCAATGCGGAGACCAAATTAATTTTTTAAAAGATAGATTTTAGTTAGGAAAAAAAATACATTGTTCTCTCTGGTAACATTTGTTAAAACTATGGTTGATTTCGGGCTGAAAAATCAGTACTAACCCAGAACTCTGAGGTCACTCTCTGGCTGTGTTGTCTTTAGAAATTCTAATTTGAAAATGTTCAAGCCTTCTTTTCGGTCTTTGTTTTGATTCCTAAAGAGAGACGTTTGGGGATTTTGGATTTGTTTTGTTTTGTTTTGTTTTGTTTTTATTCAAAAATACTCCCTCTCTGTTTAGACCCCACTGGTCTTGAAAACTGGGAGGATTTAGAAAAGGATTTTTGGAAAGTGCTTCAATTGATACGTAATTGCAATAATAAATAATTTAAAAAAACTTTCTCTCAGGTGGATGTCATATCTCTAAAAATGCTCTTAACTATTGGAAAAGTGGGCACCAGCGCACTAATAAGTTGCTCCAAGTTAGGGCTCGGTTCCAGCGCTAGCCTCACACCAAATAAAGAAGGTTTTGTTATTTTGGCTGTTAATGGTGGGGTTTTGTTTTCTTTTTTTGTTTTTGTTTGATTTTTAAACACTCTTGTTGGGTCTTCTGCCTCCTATATTATCTTCATAAAGAAAAGTTTGTCATTTCAAAAATGCACAAACTGCCACACCAAAGGAAAATCACAGTGTTCATCCTAAAGATATTTTTAAATGTCCAAACATTAAAATACAGTAACAAATATTTTTAAATGGAATGAAATGTATGTCTGATGAATTGCTTCTTTGCTGTTTGTTAGAATCTCCAACAAAGCCATTTCCTTAGTCTGACGCCATTACAAATCCCACCTTGTTAATTTTCTTACACTGAGATACTAAAAATTATCTTCCTCAAATCTTCATCCTATCCCTGTTTTGTTTTGTTCGTTAGCTTGACATACCACATCAACTTGAGTCCAGCAGGAAAGAAGTTGACAAATGTATGACATGAACGGGAACTATCATTTGTGTTTTTTTAAGATGAAATCTTCAGTCTGTTTTATTATTTTTTTAAATAGGAGGGGTTTTATTTGTTTGTTTTGTTTTGTTTTTGTTTGTTTGTTTGGTTTTTTTTTTTTCTGTTTTACTGTACGTTCTCAAAACAGCTCAAGAAAGCCACGTCCTCTTTCACTGTATCGGCAGTGAATTTGCACCACCTTCTGGTAGGTTCGAGAATGACGAAAATACCGATGCTTCCATAAAAGAATTTTTTTTTTCCATGCTGCTTCTATGAACATTGTCCTATTTGTATCTAAACCCAGAGCATCACTAAGCTTCTCTGAGAACTCACAGCAGATTTCCTGCAGCCTGATTTTATGAAAATTCTTTGAACCAGGAAACCCCTTTTTTCTTTTTTATCACATCCCTGAAAGAGCTTAGAAAGTCCCTGATTCTTGTCTGTTAATTTACTGAAATGCCTGGCAAGAAAGTAAGGAATGGCTATAGAATAGTCCAGTTCTATTTTGGCTTCCCTCTGTAGAGTGCTTGAAAACAAATCAGAGGCTCTAACTGTAGCAGAGAGAAACAAACGCTTCTCTTTCTTGGGTTCATAAGACCCTCATTACCCACAATTAATCATAATGACATGCTGTATTCAGGCTTCTTGCTGGGGTCTGGCGAGGAGCACACAGATGTGGCTTTCTGTAGATTTCAATCCCTTCTGCAATATGGATTTCAGGATACAGAGCTCATTAGTACACATTACTAGCTCCCTGGACCTGCTATTTCTCTCAAAAGTGCTGGTCAGCACGAGGGTGCCAAGGGCTTTCATGGCCTTCAAATACAGAGCATTTTTCATGGCCTTCCTGTCTGGTGATAAAGACCACAGGGTCCAAAGGTTGATCTTGCCCCTCAAAGCCAAGCTAGATTTTTACAAATAGAACGTCCAATACTATGCATATACATGTGTGGGTTATATCTATTATCTTCTATGAAGGTCTCTTGTTCAAGGAGAAAATTAACTTGATGATGTACTTTCAAGACTGTGTAGAAAATTAAGACCATGTTCCAGTAAAGAAGGGCCCAAATGTTTTGCCTGCACAACCAAACTCAGAGAGAGAAAGACGTGCAATTGGGTGAAATTAGTGGAATCATTTGTTGAATTATTCATCTTATGTTAACTGACAAGCATTTACCGAGCCCCTGATGTGTGCCAGGTCTGTGAAGCTGAAACCGACAGGCTGGCTGGCATGGGCTAGTTGTGCAGCAGGTAAAATTGTCTCCCCCTGAGTTAGCAGGGGCCCTCCAGCAGAACTGTGCTCAGGCACATTCTCATCAGCGTAACCTAAGCTCTTTATTACATTGCGAAGAAACTATATGAAGAAAACTATAAACTTTCTTGAGGGATATTCCAAAATAAGATCATTGTTGGGAAAACATACTAGCCATTTGTCATAAAGGTAAGTCAACACATGCCTTAACTGAAAATAAATGGACTGTTGCCAAAGATTTACATGCAAGGATTAAAACTGGGGAAAGAAAATGAGCACAAGACAAATAGGCATCTTGGCAGAGAAAACACATAAGCTAACAAATACAAGAACAAACCAGATTCATGCAAAGCCAAGACATAATGATACCATTTTGTGTCTAATACCCATACGGATATTATTTTACAGATACCAGAATACTAGTCAACTGGGGAAAAAAGTCGAGCAATACCAAGTGTTGGAGAGAATGTGGTCCCACAAGATCTCTTAAACAGTGCTTCTGGAAGGGAAAGATGTATAACCACCTTGGAAAACAGCTTGGCACATATAATTCAGCAATTCTATTCCAATGCATACCTAACTGAAACCTTTTTGCCTGTACACCAGAAAAAAAAATGTGTGTATTTGGAAGAGTTCCAGGCATAATAGTGACCTAAATGTTCATAAACGGGGGAGTGTCTGGAAAAGACACAACTGAGTATATGCAGTCGAATTAAAACGAGACATAGGCGTATTGACTAATCTGAGCAATAAAAGAAAGGGATAAACACAGACTTCTGAATGGCTTCTCAAGTGGAAAGAGGATAGAGTGGGGGCAGAACCCATAGAAGAATGTAAATTACTTCAAGATCTTAGTTATTGGGTGGGGGACTCATGGGTGCTTATCACATTCTTAAAATCAAAGAGAACCACGCATGCACCAATGACTACTGTGTGTCATGGAGCAGCAATTCTTTGCACCTAAGATTCAACAAAAATTAAATAAAACAAAAAATTAAGGTGTTTCAACAGTTTCTTATGACAAAGGTTATTACAGACATATACCATCAATAGCAAAACCCATAAAGAAATTATTGGTAAATATGACTACCTAAAACTTTTCAAACTTTTTGTATCAAGAAACACATTTTAAAGAATTAAAAGCCAAACAAGTTAATAAAAACATTTCCACCACATACAAGTTAAGAACCATACTACATAAAAATTCCTTCAAAGCAACAGAGACATCCTAAGGATGGGAGGCAAAGGACTTCCTGCTACCGGTGGGTATGAATCCTGGCATCTCTTCTGAATTCCAATCATAGCATAATCAGAATGGCAGCTAACATTTATTGAGCCCTTATTATGTGCCAAGCACAATTCCAAGGGCTTTCCATGTGTTTAACCGCCACAACAACCCCAGAAGGTAGAGATTATTATTATCCACACTTTTCAAATGAAAACCTTTTGAAATGTGTATCACAATGTGGTTATAGCACACTGGCAACTTCCCATGCCTAGACTGCTCAAGACAAACACAAAGGTGGCTGGCATCTTTTAAAATGTTTCCTTCTGTTCACATCTTGAATACTCAAATAACTTCAATGCTTCCAAATACTAAATATTTCTATACTTTGGAGGCAAAGAGGTCCGGAAAGGTTGAAAAAATACATAGCCCTTGACCAGCAATTCCATTTCCAGGCATACATGGTAAGAAAATGAGTAAGGATATGTGCCAAATTTTCACTGCAAGGGCATTCATACCAGTGCTTTCTGAAATAAGAAAATTAGAATAACCTCTATGTAAGACACTAAGAAATTGGCTGAATAAATTGCAATACATTCATAGCATGCCATAGTCTGCAGTCCTTTTTTTTAACGTATCAAATTGTGTTTTTAATTAAACTTTTTATTTTGAGAGAATGTAGATTCACAAGCAGTTGTAAGAAATAATACAGAGAGCTCCTATACCCTTTACCCAGTTTCCCTCAATGGTAACATCTTGCAAAGCTAGAGAACAATAAGGCAAGATACAGAACGTTTCCACAAAAACATTTCATGTTGCCTTTTTTAAGATTTTATTTATTTATTAGTTAGAGAGAGAGAGAGCACAGGCAGAGGCAGAGGGAGAAGCAGGCTCCCTGCCCAGCAAGGAGCCCGATGTGGGACTCGATCCCAGGACGCTGGAATCATGACCTGAGCCGAAGGCAGCCGCCCAACCAACTGAGCCACCCAGGTGTCTCTTCATGTTGCCTTTTAAAGACACACCTACTACCCTCCCACCGCCTTCCTCTCCTGAAATCTTTGGCATCCACTCGTCTCTTTCTACATTTCTATAATTTGGTCACTTCAAGAATGTTATATAAATGTGATCATTCAATATACAATCTTTGGGGATTGGCTTATTTCACCCAGCTTCATTCTCTGGAGACTCATCCAGAGTGAATCAATAGTTTGTTCCTTTTTTTTTTTTTTTTTTTAAGATTCTATTTATTTATTAGAGAGAGAGAGACCACAAGCAGGGGTAGTGGCAGGCAGAGGGAGAGGGAGAAGAAGGCCCCCTAGTGAGCGGGAAGCCTGATGTGGGACTCCATCCAAGGACCCTGGGATCATAACCTGAACCGAGGGCAGACGCTTAACTGACCAAGCCACCCAGGCGTACCAATAGTATGCTCCTTTTGCCCAGTGACTAGTATTCCATGGTGCAGGCATATCAAAGTTTGTTTAATAATTCACCCACCAAAGAACAGCTGGGGTGTAGCCAGTTTGGAGCTATTACAAGTAAAGCTGCTATAATCATTTCTGCAGGATTTTGTGTGAACATATACGTCTTCATTTCTCAGGGATAAAGGCCCAGGGGTGAATTACTGGGTTGTATGGTAATTGCATGTTTAGTGTTTTAAGAACTGTCAAACTGTTTTCCAGAGTCGCTGTACCATTTCACATTCTCACCAGCAAATATATGAAAGATCCATTTTTCTCTGCTTCGTTGTCAGAACTTGATGTTGTTATTAATTTTTATTTTAGTCATTCTGATAGAAGTGTAGTGATATGTCATTGTAGTTTCATATGATATGTCATATTCCCTAATGGCTAATTTAGATGTTGAAATATATACACAAACATATAGATGTTGAATATACACACACACATATGTATGTGTGTGTGTGTGTATATATATATATGTGTGTATATATATGTGTGTGTGTGTGTGTGTGTGTGTATATATCCCTAATGGCTAATTTAGATATTGAATATATATAATATATATGTATATATCACAGAGAGTTCCCATATATCCCCTACCTCCATGTATGTACAGCTTCCCCGACTACCCACATTCCATACCAGAGTGATACATTTGTTACAATCTATGAACCTATATTAACACATCATCACCCAAAGGCCATAGTTCAAATTACATCGTTCATGTCCAAAGTCCATAGTTCAATCCCTGTACTGTACATTCTACGGGTTTTGAAAAATACACATTGACACATATCCACCATTATATTGTCACACAAAATAGTTTTGATGTCCTAAAAATCCTCTTTGCTCTGCTGATTTCTGTCCTTCTCCCCACTTAGCCCTGGAAAACACTTTTTTTTTAACTGTCTCCAGAGTTTTGCCTTTTCCAGAAAGTCAAAATAGTTGGAATCATACAGTGTACAGCCTTTTCAGATTGTCTTCACCCATTTAGCAACATGCATTTAAGTTTCCTCTTGTCTTTTCATGACTTACTAGCTCTTTAAGTGCTGACTAATACTCTATTGTCTGGATACATGCAGCTTATTTATTCATTCACCTACAGAAGGATATCCCAGGTATGCCTCCGTGGCTCAGTTGGTTAAGCATCTGCCTTCAGCTCAGGTCATGATCCCAGGGTCCAGGGACTGAGTTCCACATCAGGCTCCTTGCTCAGTGGGGAGTCTGCTTCTTCCTCAGACTGTTCTGCCTGCCACTCCGCTTGCTTTGTGTGCTCTCTCTCTCTCTGACAAATAAATAAATAAAATCTTTAATAAAAAACAGAGGGATATCCTGTTTGCTTCCAAGTTTTGGCAATTACAAATAAATGTGTTATACATATGTGTGCAGGTTTTTAGGGGGAATAAGTTTTCAACTCTTTGGGGTAAATACCAGTGGGCTTGACTGCTGGGTCATATGGTAAGAGTTATGTTTAGTCTTGTAAGAAACTGCCAAACTGTCTTCCAAGGTGGCTGTATTCTCTTGCATTCCTACAGACAGTGAATGACATTTCTTGTGGCTCCACATCTTCACCAGAATTTGGTGGTGTCAGTGTTCTAGATTTCGGTCATTCTGATTGGTGTGTGGAGGCATCTCACTGCTGTTTTAATTTGCATTTCTCTAATGATAGAGGATGTTGAACATCTTTTCTTATGCTTCTTTGCCATCTGTATATTTTCTTTGATGAGGTATCTGTTCAGGTCCTTCGTCCTGTTTCTAACTGGGTTCTTTGGGACTCTTTTACTGTTGAGTTTTAAGAGTCCTTTATATATTCTACACACTAGCCCTTTGTTGGATATGTGGTTTGCATATATTTTCTCTCACTCTATAGCTTGTCTTTTCATCCTCGTAATAGGGTATTTCACAGAAGTTTTCAATTTTGATGAAGTACAATTTATCTATTTTCTTCTCTTATGTATCATGCTTTTGGAATCCAGTTTAAGAAACCTTTACTGAGTCCTAGATCCAGAAAATTCTATCTTGCTTTTTTTTTCATAAGTAATCAATTTTATTAATCTACCTTGCTTTTTAAAACAAAAGCATTATAGTTTTATGTCTTACATTTAAGTCCATAATCAGTTAATTTTTGTATGAGGTGTGAGATTTAAGTCAAAGATCAATTTTGTGCCAACTATCCCAGCACTATTTATTGAAAGGCTACTCTTCCATTGAATTGCTTTTACACCTTTCTCAAGTATCAATTCAGTAGATTTGTCTGGGTCTGTTTCTGAGTTCTTTATTCTGTCCTGTTGATCTGTGTCTACGCATCTGCCAATACTGCAGTCTTAATTTCTGTAGCTCTATAGTAAATCTTGAAATCAGGAAGACTCATTTCTCCCAACTTCTCTGTTTTTTTTTAAATTGTCTTAGTTATTCTAGTTCTTATGCCTTTCCACATAAATTTTAGAATAATCTTAACTATATCTACAAAAATATTTGCTAAGATTTTACAGGAATTACAAAAAAACGTATATAACAATTTGGGGAGAATTCTCTTCTTTACTGTGTTAACTCTTCCAATCCATGAACACAGTATGTCTCTTCCTTTATTCATATTTCCTTTAATTTCTCTCATTATGGTTGCGTAGCTTTCAGTATACAAGTCATGTACATGTTTTGTTAGAATCACACCTATTGTTTTGAGTGATTGTAAATGGTATTATATTTTTAATTTCAGTTTCCACATATTTATTGTTTGTATACAGAAATGTAATTGGTTTTCATTTGTTGATTTTGTGTCCTGGGGCCTTAATGCACTTTGGGTTCTGTTTTATACTCCTTGAGATTTTCTATATAAACAATCATGTCATCTGCAAATAGGGACAGTTTGGTTTCTTCCTTTCAATCTGCATGCCTTTATTTCCTTTTCTTGCTTCATTGCCCTGGCTAGAACTTCTAGCACTATCTTGAATAAGAGTGGTAAGAGTTGATGTCCTTACCTTATTCATGATATTAGGGGGCAAATAGTAAGTCCTTCATGACTAACCATGATGTTGTCCATAGGGGTTTTTAAAATAAATATTCTTTATCAAGTTCAGGAACTTTCCTCTATTTTTATGTCTCTAAGAGTTTTGTCATAAATCAGCTGAGTTTTGTCAAATGCTTTTCTGCACTAATTGATATGATCAAGTGATTCTCTTCTTGACCTATTAACATGGTAGATTACATTGACTGAATTTTGAACATTGAATAAATCTGCACCCCTCAAAGACGATTTGACCATGGTTTATAATTTTAAAAAATGTATTGCTGAATTCTATTTGCCAATATTTTGTCAAGGAGTTTGCACCTATATTCACGAGAGGTATTGGTCTGTAGTTTTATTTTTTTATACTGTGTTTGTCCTGTTTGGGTATTAAGATAATATTAACTTCATAAAATAAATTTGAAGTGTTTCCCCTTCTATTTTCTGGAAGAGAATATGTAAAAACTGGTAGTAATTATTCTTTAAACATTTTGTAAAGTTCTCCAGTGAAACAATCTCCTGCAGATTTCTTTCATGAAGTTTTATAATTATGAATTTAATTTCCAAAATAGTTACAGGGCTATTCAAATTATCTATTTCATATTGGATACACTGTGATAGTTTGTGTTTTTTGAGAAAGTGATTCATTTAATTTGTCAAATTTATGTAGGTAGAGTTGTTCATAGCATTCTCTTATTATCCTTTGGATGTCTGCAGGATCTGTAGTGATATCTCCTGTTTCATTCTTGATATTGATAATTTGTGCCCTCTCTTTTTTTCTTGCTACAGGTTTGTCAATTTTATTGATCTTTTAAAAAATCAACTCTTTGTTTCATTTTCTCCACTTTTCTGTTTTCTACTTCATTGATTTCTGTTCTTATCATTATTATTGCCTTCCTTTTGTTTGATTTGGGTTTAGTTTTCCTTTTTTGTTGTTGTTGTTCAGTTTTGCTCTTCTTTATCTAGATTCTTGAAGTGAGAGCTTATATATCAATTGTGGACCTTTCTTCTTCTCTAATGAATGCATTTAGTGGCATAAATTTACCTCTCAACACTGATTTACCAACATTGTATAAATTTTGATATTTTATATTTTCATTTTAATTTTATGATTTGTGTTTTTCATCACTTTTGAGACTTCTTCCTTGATTTATGGATTATTTGGAATTGTGTTGTTTGCTTTTCAAATGCCTGGATAGTTTCCTGCTATTTTTATGTTTTTGATGTCTACTTTAATTCCATTGTGATCAAAGAATAGACTTTGTAAGATTTCAACTGTTTTAAGTTTGTGGAGGTGTTTTATGGCCCAAAGTATGATCTATTTTGGCATATGTTCCACGGGCAGTTGAAAGAATGTATATTCTGCTATTGCTGAATGGAGTGTTTTATAAATGCTAATGTGATCCTGTTGGTTGATGGTGTTGTTGAGACTTCTATATCCTTGCCAGTTCTGGGTCTAGTTGTTCTATCAATTCTTGAGATAACAGTGTTGAAGTCTCCACCTATAATTGTCTATTTCTCCTTTCACTTCCATATGTTTTGGCTTCACATATTTTTCAGCTCTTTTATTTTTTTGGTATCCACATTTAGAATTGCTACATCTTCTTGTTAAATTCACCTTTTCATCATTATCTAGTGTCTTTCTCTGTCTGGCAATTTTCTTCATTCTGAATTCTATTTTATCTCCTTTTTAAAAATAATTTTATTTATATGTTTGACAGAGAGAGAGATCACAACTAGGCAGAGAGGCAGGCAGCGAGTGAGGGCGGGGGGGGAAGCAGTCTCCCCACCGAGCAGAGAGCCCGATGTGGGGCTTGGTGCCAGGACCCTGGAATCATGACCTGAGCCAAAAGCAGAGCCACCCAGGCACCTATTTTATCTGCTTTATCTAATATTTATATAGCCACTTTTGCTTTCCTTTGACTCATGTTTGTATTATGTCTCTTTTTCAGTCTTTTTACTTTCAACCTACTTATATCATTATATTTGAAGTGGGGTTTGTTTTTAGGCAGCAGATAGGTGGACCATACTTTTCAATCTATTCTGTCAATTGCTGCCTTTTAATTGATGTTTTCAGACTATTTACATTAAATTTATATATTGATATGTTAGTGCTTAAATCTATCATTTTAATTTTTTGCTTTCTGCTTGTTCTTTTTCTGTTTTCTTTCTCTTCTGTTTTTTTCTTTTTTCTGCCTTTTTGTGGTTTACATGAACATTTTCTAGAATTCCATTTTGATTTACCTGTAGGTTTTTAAATGTACTCTTTGTACAGGTTTTGTCTGGTTGCTCTAAATATCACATCATATATATAACCTTTCACAATTTACTGATGATGACATTTTACCAGTTTAAGTGAAATATAGAAATCTCATCTCCATTTAATCTCTTTGCCTTCCCCCATTTATAATATAATTGTCTTAAATATTTCTACATATACTTAGAACCACATCAGGCAGTGTTATAATTTTTGTTTCAACCATCAAACATAATTTAGAAAACTCAAGAGATGAAAAGTCTATGGAATTTACCCATATATTTGTTTACTGTATCCTTTCCTCCTTACTGACACTCCAGTGTTCCTTCTTTTTTTTAAAAAAAAGACTTTATTTATTTGACAGACAGAGATCACAAGTAGGCAGAGTGAGAGGAAAGGAAGCAGGCTCCCTGTTGGGCAGAGAGCCCCGATGCAGGCAGGGCTCGATCCCAGAACCCTGGGATCATGACCTGAGCGGACAGAAGCTTTAACCCACTGAGCCACTGAGCCACCCAGATGCCCCCAGTGTTCCTTCTTTTATCTTTCTCTTTCTCTGTGGAGCACTTCCTTTAGCCATTCTCTTAGAGTAGGTCAGCTGGCAATGAGTTCACTTGGTTTTTCTTCATCTCACAATGTCTTGATTTTCCCTTCATTCTTGAAAAACACTCTCACTGGGTTCACAGTTATTTTCCTTTGCACCTGAAAAATATTGTGCCACTTCTTTCTGACCTGTATGGTTTCTGATGAGGAAATCAGCTGCCACTGTCATTATTTTCCCCTTATAGGCAAAGTATCATTTTTTCCTGGATGCTTTCAATACTTTTTCTTTTTTTTTTTTTAGTTTTTAGGAGCTTAATTATAATTTGTCTTGCCATAGATTTCTTGGATTTATTCTGTTTGGGATTCACTAAGCTTCTTGAATCTATTGGTTTGAGTTTCTTGCCAGATTTGGAGAGTTTTAGCCACCATTTCTTCAAGTATTTTTCCAGGCCCATCCTTTTCCTCCTCTCCTTCCAGGACTTCAATGACATAAATGTTAGATCTTTTGCTATAGCCTTGGGGTCTTTAAGATGATTTTTCAAAGTTTATTTTCTTTCTACTGTTCAGATTTGGTAATCTCTATTCTTTCTTTCATCTGATTCTTTCTTCTGTCCTCTCCATTCTACTGTTGAACCCATCCACTGAGCTTCCTATATTGGTTATTGTATTTTTTAGTTCTAAAATGTTCTTTTGGTTTTTATTCATAACTTCTATTTATTTGTTGACACTTTCCATTTCTTCTCTGAGGTTTCCTAGTTTTTCATTGGTTTCCAACATGTTCAGAATTGCTCACTGAGGCATTTTTTTCATGGTGACTTTGAAATCTTTGTCAGATAGATCTACTATCTCTGCCATTTTGGTGTTTGTATCTATTGATGTTATTTTCATTCATTTTGAGATCTTCCTTGTTCTTGGTATGAAAAGTGACTTTCTAAAAAAAAAATAAAAGAAAAGTGACTTTCTGTTGAAAACCAGACATTTTTATATTATTACATAAATCCCTAGATCATATTTAGATCTTCTATTTTATTTAGTTTTCTCTGGCATCACTCCAAGAGGAGGAGGAGGGACACTGCTTCATTATTCCCAGTATGATGGGAGAAGTTCAGGTTCTCCACCAGGCCTCTGTTTAATACCAACAGGGAGAGAGTACTTTCTTTACTGCTGTGCAGGGTGAGAGTTCTACCTCTCCACATGGTCCCCACTAACATCATAGTGAGAAAAGCCTCATTACTGCTGGGTAATGGGGAAAGTTCTGAATTCCTAAGCCTCCTCTGCTATCATACCTGTGGGGAGGGGGAGAAGGGTCTCATTACTGTCAAGTGGTCATGGAAGTCCAGGATTCCCATGTGGTCTCCCCCAACATTATCAAGTAGGGGTTGGGAGGAATTTGTTACCAGCTGGTAGAGAGAAAAATCCTGGCTTCCTACTTCACCTTCCCCGACACCACTCCACTGTGTTTGTGTGTTGGGTTGCTTCATTATGGCCTTGTGAAAGTATAAATCTAGGCTCCCCACCTGGTCTTTCCAGGCATGAGTGTGGGTAGGAACACAATTGTTTTTCTGTGGCATTAGGCTAGAATAAAATGTTTACTGTCTGAAAGTTTTCAATCTTCCTAGGCTGCCCTTTTCCTAATCCTTTGGGTAGAGAGAGTAGTCTTGATTGAGAGTAGTCTTTTGTTTTTGGTTTTTTGGTTTTTTGTCCACCCCATTGGTGTTTTCAGGTTGCTAGCTTTTCCAGTTCCAATTCTGGGATATCTGAGGCAAAACAAAAACCCAGGAATTTCATCACTGAGTTGTTCTTTGGGTCCTGAAGTTCTTGATCTTGTTTGTCTTTTTCTTTCCACCTTTCAAAGTATTCTTATGTTTTATACATAATGTTCAGGGTTTTTGGTTGTACTTAGGGATAGAACAGGGAAAAGTTCATCTACTCCATCTTCCCAAAAGTAGAAGTACTCTGTAGTCCTCTTAAATGATGTAAAAATATAATTAATGATGGCACTTGTAATACATTTTTGAGTCAATTTAAAAGTTGCAAAACACTATAATTATATTTTTACAAGAAGAATATTTATACCAAAGTCTAGAAGAGTTTCTAGAGGTAGTATCAGTGATTAACCTCCAGATGTAGAAATCATCCTGATTTTCTTTTTATGTATCAGTATTTATTTAAATTTATTAAATTTATTTAATTTATTTAAATGCTTAAATAAATTTGTAAAACATTTCAAAGTAGAAATAAGAATTTTAAGGGATTTGAATATATTAGGAATTATATTACTATAATATAATTAATATAAATACATAAAATAACATAACTATTATTATTCCTAATATATTCAAATCCCTTATTAATTATATTAGCTACTATTAATTGTGCAGTAACTATTTTGTATCAGACAAAACCGCGGGTGCTTTACAGCTATTAATCTGACCTCTATGAGATAGGCTTTACCTGTTCCCATTTTACAGGTGGGGAGATAAGTTCAGAGAAGTTAAATCACTTGACTGTTTACAAAGCTAGTAAGAGCAAGGATGCTAACTCAGGCTTAACTGGCTTTCTGCTTCCTCCCAACAATCACTAGCATATTTGCAATGCTTTATGGCTTACAAAGAAAGCACTTTTCACATGTGTTCACATTTAGTCTTCTCAATAACCCAGAGGCAAAGTTGAAAAGGGCACTGAAACTTTAGTTTGAAAGATTTGGTTTTAGTCTGTGCCTTCAGTGAGATGTGAGATGTGACAAAATGAGAATTTGAACCAGATGATGTCTCTCCAACTTATTGTGTCCAAGTCTCCTTTGGGAATGTCCTCTGGAATCTTCCCATCCAAAAGTCTACCCACAAGGACTTGGACAATCTGTGGTCATGGAGCCTCCCCAGTGAAATATCGAGCTCAGCAGGTGGATGCAGAAAACTTCCCCCCAAGGGCCACTGCACAGCATCACTTCTAGGGAGATGGGTGGGGTTTGGGGCCCCTCCCTACCTTTGAATTGAAACACATCATTCATGATTCAGTTCCAGCCATGAGCCCCTTTCCACTAATTTTTCCCTACCCCAATTTCCAGGAGGAGAAATTCTGCAGCAACTCTAAGAAGAAGAGATAGAGTAAGTAGGTATATCTTTGAATGTAGTCAAGTTGTTCTGAGTTCTCTCACTTCCTTTCTTTTCACCCATTCACCTTTTTGTCCCCTTCTTCTGCACTGATTAGACCCAGGCAGGCTTCTGACTGTCGGATGTTCCCTCCCTACTCCCCTCCCCACCCCAAAGCCCAAGGAGGACTTCTTTCCCTCCCTGAATTTGTCTTTTCACAGACCATTTGGACTTCATCCTAGTTTTGTTTGGCTTACACGATGTCAGTTCAATACTTGAGGTTTAGTTGGTTAGTCTAATGTAAGCTAATTGATGGCTTCTGAAAACCAAAAGACTGCATGGAACTCAGTTGGTGACCCTCTTAAAAAGTTGGAAAATCTGGCAACATTGGGTCACACTGCTCCATGAGACCAATCAGCTAGAGCTGAGTAGTATCCGCCCCCTTTAATGGGGCACATTCTCTCTAGTTTATAACTAGTTACAGTTCGCTGATTACATTACCTACCAAATGGCAGGCTTTTGTGCACTGCTATAAATTACTCTCCCTCTATTCTCTGCCTCGATAATGCACCATTTCTCTTTCAGACTGATCCCAGGTCTTCAGAAGGAAGTTCAGAATGAACTTACTGACACTACAGAAACTTGTTACTCAAGTGTGCCCTGCCCCTCAAACAGGAGCATGGGCATCACCTGGAGGGCTTGCTGTAAATGCAGAATTTCAAGCTCTACCCCAGACTTCTGGAACTAGAATCTGCATTTCTAACAAGATCCCTGGATCATCTGTATAGTTTAAGATGTCCTGCTAGAGAGTAATTATCCTGTGAAGCTCTTTGCCCTTCATTTCACTCAGGAGTAGATACATTTTAAAAGAGAAAGGTTTATAAAATTAACCAGTGCCATTGGAATGTGAATAAAAACTGAAGCTATTTCACAGATTTTAAGGAAAATATTTTTCCTTAAAAGGTAGATACACTACCTTTTAGATCTAGAAGATCTAAATCCTAAAATTAGACCTGGAACCCCTTTAAGAATTTATAGTCCAGCTCTTATTTTGCAGGTAAAAACTTGGAAGCTCAGGGAATGGAACGATTTTGTCCACAGTCCAAAGCTAGTGGTACAGTTAAGAGGAAAAGACAGAGGAAGCTTCCTCTCAATGTTGCCAGAGGAAGGGGAATGATACTGTCTTAGGATTGCTGATCTCATATTATGCTGTAGGATTTCTAAGCAGCTTGTTTTTACTTCTGGACCTGCTTCATCTAGAGTAGTGGATGTGTGGAAGAATCCCCTGGAGGGCTTGGAAAACAGACCCTAGACCTTGTGTGCATGATGTGAACACCTCAGGATTCCCATCAAGTCCCTTCTGCACCTCCCATAAACATCTTAGCTAATGATCAGGCATGAAGGTAAGTGGTATAGTGTACCCTTGGGAGGACGATCTAGAAAAGAAAATCATGCAGGTCCTGAATGAGGGCTTGGAGCCACTCAAGAGGGAACCTCAGGATCCCAGCACCCAGAATATGGCCAAGAAGATGGAAGGCATGGTCTCCCCATAGGCACTACCCCTGGACTTCCCAAGATTCTTTACCTTGTGAGGAGGAGTATCAGAAGGCCAGATCAGAGTCTCTAAGCTTTGTTACTCAAAATGTAACACAACCCAGTAACATCAGCCTCATTCTGGAGCTTATTAGAAATGCAGAATCTCAGGCCTCAGCCCAGACCTCGTGAATCAGAATGAGCCCTTTAACAAGATTTCCTGGGCCTCCTGTGCATACCTGAAGTCTAAGCAGCACTGTCCTAGGCACAGTACTAGGACAGGGCCTTTTTCCCTGAGTCTGAGGCAACATTAGTCTTAGAGGATGAGAATGGAGCTTTCACTCATCTTTGGGTCCTGCGCAGAATCCACCTATCCATCTTGAAAGAGAGTAATATTCGTCAAATTTGACTGAGGTAACAGCATAGCAACATAAGTTATTTCTAATTTTATTTCACTTTAGTCTCCTGAAAGATCATTTCGCAAGAAGCGAAGTCATTCCAGAACTACTTATGAGTGTAGCACAACATAAGGAAATTATTCGATAATTAATATTCCTAGAACAAAATGAAGTACTTTTGAAAGGGAGAAGGACAGGCAGAGAGAGAGAGAGAGAGAGAGTGTGTGTGTGTGTTTAGTTTCATAGACTATTCCATGCACAGAATGGATCATTTCATCAATCAGAGAGTAACTCTAGACAGGCAAATTCTCAGACCCAATGCAGCCAGACTCACATTAAAATCCATATGTCCCAGCTTATTTTGACAAAAAGGGATGATCTAGAAATATTGAGTCCATAGTCACAAATGTCCACATAGGCTGAGGCTGAGTAGGGCTGCCTGTTACCCCACGACACTGTGCTCCCCGCTGTCTTTCACCCCTCCTCACCAAGGTTCATTTGCCACACTACTGGCTCTTATGGATATTTATTTAGTATTTGCTGCTACAGAAAGCCCTCAAGTTAAGCTACTGTGAAAGACAAAACATAAAAACCTCAAAACAGAAAAATTTCAACCAAAGTATGCATTCAACAAGTATTTTTTGAGTGCCGGATGCCAGGTCGTTAGATTGGAGAAACAGATGTAAGTCAGATGTGGAGCTTCTAAATTAGCAGGAAAGAAAAGGTAAGTGCACAATCACCGCAAATGCTCAAAGTGATTGGGGCTGCATGAGATGCACAAAGGGATAATCACACCCTTAAGGGGGTGACTGGTTCTGCTCTCTGCGGAAATGGAGTCCAAACGTTTTAGATCCTCCTCATCAGTTGGACAGCCAGGCACATATTTCAAACCCATAGCTCTTGGTAAGGATGTTCTCTGTCCCATCCAGACATGTGCCCAGAGGTATACCCAGCCTTCATCTGCCTTGTCAACGGATGAGCTTAAGAACAAGAACCACAAAGGAAAACAGAGACACTTCCCCACGTCGGAACATTATAATGGACTTACCGCTTACATCATTCCCCTTGGAAAGTGATGGAAAGCTGAGCATTAAATTCTACTTTACACAGAGGTGTTTAGGGTAAAGTTATGGAATGCATTATTCTAAGAGGGTCATACAAGAACACACACACATACACACGTGTCTATACATACATATGTACATTTATATAGACATATATGTAGGGTGCATAAAGAGTCCTCTCTCTCTCTCTTTCACTCTCTGTAAAGAAATTGGTGAAGCCATGTTGGTTTCTTAAGGGTAGATCAGAATGTCTGAGCATGTTCAGAGACACCATTAGGAAGGCCCTGCCCCCTCACAGATATCCAGGGACACACTGGGCTGGAGATCCCATGAGACCAACTGATCCATCACACCTTCCCTGACGCTTTTTCCTCAGTTACTTCTTCTATTTCCTTTCTGACATGAGTTCAATTTAGAAGGAAAAGTTTAAATCTCCTAATCCTCCCCTATGCAGAACTGAAGGAACTGGACCCTCTGAAGACAAGAGCTGTAACTTTCTTTGGATTTATTGAAGTGCATGATTACAACCAGGAAAAAAAATGTATGGAGTACTTGGGACATGAATAGTTTGAATGGAAAGTAAGACATGAATAATTAATGGGATTAAGAAAGAGGAGTATCTACATTTATTTTAAGGTGTCCTGGGCAGCTTATGGGGGCTTTAAAAATCCTCAAGACTTAAAGGATGCATCATCTCTGTGGAAAGTAACACCAGCTTTTCATGTATTAGCTCAACTCCAAAACTCCCTAAATAACTGACAACATGTCTAACTTTTAGGGTGGAAACTACAAGCACTGAATCTTTGGCATTTTAGATACCACTGCAGAGAATACCTTGCAAAAAATATGTGTGTGTGTGTGTGTGTGTGTGTGT
>ML106824.1:0-15660 GCA_003697995.1 Taxidea taxus jeffersonii
TGAAGGGGCATGAGATACAATTTCTGCTCTGAGAAACTTAAATACAGTGGATGAGAGAATGGGATCTCAGACCTAACTCCAGCAATGGACATGTATGTGTCGAGCTGACACAGTATCTTAGCATGGCTCAGAGATAGCCAATCTGACCCCAGATTTGACTTTTTGGACTTAGCAAATATTTCCAATCCAGCAAATATTTCTAATCCTTTGCTCATTTGGCCAATATCTAGTACTACTACATAGTTCTGTGTCTTCTACATATAATGTTAGGATTACAAATATGTAGAAGACACAGTTTGCTGGGGCAAACTTCTGAGAAGTAAGCAAATGACAACTCAAATAGTAGACTAACCACATCTTCTGTTGTAATAAGTAGGAAAATTTGGGTGGTTCATAAAGAAGGAAATTCTATGTGTAACACAAAGTTTATGGTCTAGAAAGGAAACAGGGAAACACATACTGACTTTCCCTAAAATTAATGCAATAGATATAATTTTAAAAAATCAATTCAGAGCACAAAAATATTTTGGCCATTTTCGAAGATCAGCACATAAATTATGTAATTCATAGTTAATGAATTCATATTGAATGTTCAATGAATTACTATCAGTACAATTCAGTTTTATATCATTATTTAGTCTGAATAATTTACAAATGTCCTGAAGAAATATTATGAAAATATATTCATTTAATCTATAAAAGTCATTGGGAATATTTTATTATATATACTGAATTCCCAAATTAGATTAGGTATCTTTTTATTACTACACAAGATAACTCTATCTTTGGTGCTGAGGAAGGCAAGAATTCTTCCTTTGCCCCAGCATGCCAACAAGAGTCAAACCAAAAGCCTCTATTTCCTGAGTATGTCCTGTAATTTTTGCTGTGTGTGTGCCATTAGTCAGTAGTTTCATTCTCCTGGAATGCCATCTTTTTCTTCTACTTCTGAAATCATACCTCATCTCTAAAGTAAGTCTGAATACTAACTACTTCTTAGGACGTTACTGCCCCTCCCTCTTGCACCAACTATATACAAACACTTGTTAACAGTTAATCTCTTTTTATATATTAAATCAGAAAAAGTGCTTAGAAGTGTCTGGGGCATAGTAAATGCTTAATGAATATAGCACTTTCTTGATCTTCCTTCTCTTGATCTCTTTCTTAGAGATCAGTCACTGTGTTTTCCTCATCTTCGAATAACCTACAGGGCTGAAAATGTGCACTGAATTGAATTTTACTCACTACTAAAAATGTAACTGTCAAGATGCAATTGGGTAAATCAAACAAAAAGAGACCAGCTATCTTTCCTTAGCATTCAAGCCACCTTTTTCATCATGTTTGTATCAGTTCTGACCTGAAATTTAAATATTGTACCATTTATTAAAATTTTGAGCAATTAAAAAAAATTTTTTTAAAGATTTTGTTTATTTATTTGACAGACAGAGATCACAAGTAGGCAGAGAGGCAGGCAGAGGGAGAGGAGGAAGCAGGCTCCCCGCCAAGCAGAGAGCCCGATGCGGGGCTCGATCCCAGGACCCTGGGATCATGACCTGAACCGAAGGCAGAGGCTTAACCCACTGAGCCATCCAGGCACCCCAAAATTTTGAAACAATTTATCAACAGTACCAGGGAACCAGATTTCAAAAGGGTCAGCAACTAGGACTTTGACAGAATTCTGTATCCAACTCTGTTTCAGACCAATTTTTATGAAAGTTGTCCCTAAATTGTGTCTCTTATACAAAATACAACCAGGAGTCATCAAAATGAAGTCCAAAACAGGGTAAAATCAGCAGAGTTTCAAAATGATTGGTTGCAAGGGACTCTAGAGCCCAATCAAGAGAGAAAAAGAAACAGAACATTAATGTGGCTTGCTTATTATTATTATTATTATTTTTTGGTCTTGCTTGTATTCTGAGACAGTCCACACCGTGGATGCATTTCTTAACATGGTTCTATGAACTATTCAGATTATCCTCAGTGCAGGCATGGGCCATCTGATTTATTTTCTTTACTCACAACTAATATTTATTTTAGTGATATATGATTTTTGTATAAATAAAGAGGAACTGAGTATATGGGTAATGATTTTATTTATTAATCAAAAGCCATAATGTGTTTCTCCTATGTTTACAAGAAAGCAAGTAAGCATATTTTCTCTTAAACCAGTTATGTTGGAAATATGTGCAGCTACTATTAATAAACACAAACAGAAATGTTTGCACAAAGCTATTTACCTTGAGATCATGTTCTTTAGAGGTAAAGCTTTTTCAGTTATTAAGAGTGACTTAACGTTAGAGCTTTTTATTCCTAGCAGTTTGTGTATCTTGGCATCAATCACTCTGTACTTCATGGGTTCACTGAGCATAAAATATTCAAGTTAAGGGTTTTTATATAAAGGAAGTTGTTGTTTCTCTAGAAAATTTTTTTCTGAAGTGGAACCATTTTTTAAAGTGCTTCTCAACAGTTGTTCTGTGATCCAATACCAAACCTGCTGATGTGTCTGAATGTAACATGCTATAGGTAGAGACCCAGTAATCAATATATTTACTACAGTCTGGGATCACTATCTTCAGTAAATGTTCCCTGAATATGCAAAATGTTGATTATAGTATATGGCGATATATATTGGCATTTAAGCATTTTTAATAGATGATGACATTGATCATTTATAATTAAGTACATTCTGTGTTTAATCCAATATCCCATGATATTCTGACTACCTAACTCATATGGTGGAGGGCACTGAAATGCTCTGAAAATTGAGTTTGCAAAATGTCAGGCAGTTCCCATTTAATTTTTCCATTAAAAAACTACTGGTTCTGGATCACTGAGTGTATTGTAAGAACAATGTGTCAGCCAAGCCCTGTTGGAAAAACAAAATAAATGTCCCAGTTAGCTATATTTAACATTATAATATCTCACACTTTTAGAAATCTACTCTCCAATAATGCAGAAAAACTCTCCATCAAAGCTTATTATTATCAGTGATAAAAATGCCTGGAGATGTCTTAGAATCTCTAGCAATTAAAGATTCATAAACGTTTAGAATCAAATTGGATTTTTTTCACCATCTTGTCAAATATTGGGAAATATGAAAATGCAATAAAATAGGTCAGTGGTTCCTCATGAAAGAAATTTAATTGGCTCCAATAGAGGTCAACCATGGTCAATTAAATGATCAGGGGAAATACCTAACTATTCCTCTGGACCTACCTAATACTGGCAGCAATTTTCTTCTTTTCTCTTGGAAAAAAAAAAAATAGACTGCCTGAAACAATGGAAAAATACTTCCTTTTCAGTCAAACTGTGGAATTCTCACTTCTGGCAGCAGATCATCTTACACTGCCTTCAGGACAGTTTACTGATATTAAGAAAGGAGCCACTTGCACCATTTTTCTGAGCTCCTTAGCGAATGTCCTCTCAAGCAAAAACACAGGGCAACAGCCTGGTGGGGCACTACCTCCTCAGATCAGAAAACTGATGTTCTCCTCGTATGCGTTCTATCTTGCTCCACACCGCAGCCTCGGGTTTGGGACCCAGTCCTTGCTCTCCCCTTATCTGGATTCCGGGAAATGAGTTTCATCCTTGATTTAATCCCTTTGTGTTTGCACATTGGACCCTGTTGCTGGGCTTTTGCAATTACAGGGGCAAAAGAAGGCGCTTGGGCTGTGAGCTGCTGAAATGCCAACTTTTCTGCTAAGGTTTTTGATGTTGCTCAACTGCAAATGTCTTTAGGAGAGAGCTCCTCAATTACCAGTTACTTCAAGCAGGGGATAAATGAGTAGATCTCACTGATCCTATGACCTCAGGCAAGTGACTTCAGTTTTCCTACCTGTAAAATAGATTAGGGAGAGAATTCGCCATTGTGAGTTCTTATTGATGGTGGTATCATGAGGATTAAAGGAGGAAGGAGCTTAGTTCAGGGACTGGTAAGCACTGTGTGTTTACCAGATGTTGGTTGCTCTAGTTTCATTCTCACTAAATTGCAAAAATGTTTTTGCAATTTTAGGTCACGATAAAATCTTGTTGGTGAGCATAACCATGACAGTGGCACTGATGACCAGTTTAGGGAAAGAAGGATCCTTAGTCCTTGGGTATACTGAAGATAAATGTATTGGGCTGTAAAGCAGTTGTTTGGGGAGGGAGTTAGTGGGGAAATGGGTATTATATAGCAAGGGAAAACAATAAAGTGATAAATGGAAAGATTCCTGAATTAGGGAATTGGAGAAATAAAATTGAGCTTCAGTCTCTGTCACTAACTTTCTGGAAAGTCAGGTTAAATATCTCTGGGTCCTGGTCATGCAGAAGGACTTTCGTGGAGCTAATAATCCTTGATTCTTAGATGGTTGGTGACTTCTGCATTGTTCTAGGACTGAAAATAGGGTAGTCTACAGCAGGGCAGGTAAGGACTGAAAATTATGCCTCGTTAGGTAAAGGATCTCCAAAACAGTGCTTTTCCAATGTAAAGTGCATGAAAACCACCTGGAGATGTCATTAAAGTGGAGATTCTCATTGAGATGGTGGCCTATGGGTGGCATTTCTAGCAGGTTCCCAAGTGATGCTGGTTTTGCCTGTGTAAGGACCACACTTTAAAGGGGCACACCAAAGACACTGATGATTTGTTAACAGAAGCAAATCAAGTCGGAAGGGGAACAGAAACATGATTTTACTCATAAATGGAGGCCCTTTGAACCTTTTGTCAAAAAGAGCATAGTTTCAGTCCATAACAAATAAAACCTTATAAATGTCTTCCCAGAACACATGTAAGTGGTCAAAATACTTAAGAGTCTATCATAAGGTAAGCCTTTTCCTTCTACCCTGTAAGGCCTGTGGTCTGAAACAATGTGGTTATTTGCAAGAAAGTTGGCGTTTCTTTGCTTTAAGAACTTTCACCTTCTTTCAGAACAGAGATATTTTTAGCATTTCTTGAACCATGAGCCCACTACTGCCACTATTGCCTTCCTGCCTCTTGCTTGGTTCCTTCACAGAGAGTGGAGTCAGGGATTGTTACCTGCTGCCATCCTGCTATTCCTCCCCCCCACCAGATTTCATCTGATTGTTAAGGATGGCCAAGTGACCCTCCATACCCTCTTGAAAAATGGACTTTTGGGAGAAACAATATTTTGCCAGGCAAGATTTCACAACGACTCCTTTGTGAATCGTCCTTTCTCTGCAGACCTTTCTCTGCATTTCTTTCTGCCTGACAGTGCGCTAGGATGAGGACTTGCGAGGTTGGGAGCTGGCCCATGTCCCCAGTCCCGGAGATAAAAGCTCCCCCTAACTGTGCCGCTCACAACAAATAAGCACAAAGTTTCCCACTTTCAGGATCAAGCTGACAATAGCTCCTGACCAAAAGCACCTGCATTTCCAGCGCTGGTCAGACCCCACAAGGCTTCGACCTGCATCAGCCCCGCGGTCATACTGAAGTGCCATTAAATATCTTGGAGGCTTTGGGAAAGAAAACACACTTCACTGTCCTTTCTCCCTACATTTTGTTCTGCTGCTATTGGTTTAGAGTTCCCTTAAAATGGTTTAACTGGCAGCATTTCGGAAACAGCCAAAATGTGTGTCATCATTCGTGCAAAATAAATCACTCATGTCCAGTTTATGAGATCAGTTTTCTATAGAGTTTCCCTTTTGTGCCGTGAAAGGATGCTCCGTAGAGTAAATATTTGGCAACTTAGGTCTGTTGGAGGTTGTCTTTCTCAAAGGAAACTGGAAGAATGTCTATAGTAACCATTCCTGAGGAATGTATGGTATCATCACCTGATTCTTACCCATCTATGTACTTTGCTTTAGAAAAAAACAGAAAGTGTGTTTGAGATTAAGAGTAGGCATGCACAACAGACACATGAAAAAGTGCTCCACATCACTGCGCATCAGGGAAATACAAATCAAAACCACAATGAGATACCACCTCACACCAGTCAGAATGGCTAAAATGAACAAGTCAGGAAATGACAGATGCTGGCGAGGATGTGGAGAAAGGGGAACCCTCCTACACTGTTGGTGGGAATGCAAGCTGGTGCAACCACTTTGGAAAACAGCATGGAGGTTCCTCAAAAAATTGAAAATAGAGCTACCTTATGACCCAGCAATTGCACTACTGGGTATTTACCCTAAAGATACAAACGTAGTGATCCAAAGGGGCACGTGCACCAGAATGTTTATAGCAGCAATGTCCACAATAGCCAAGTTATGGAAAGAACCTAGATGTCCATCAACAGATGAATGGATAAAGAAGAGGTGGTATACTCTGGAATGGAATGGAATACTATGGAATGGAATACTCTGCAGCCATCAAAAGAAATGAAATCTTACCATTTGCAATGACATGGATGGGACTAGAGCATATTATGCTTAGCGAAATAAGTCAACTGGAGAAAGACAACTATCACATGATCTCCCTGATATGAGGAAGTGGAGATGCAATGGGGGTGGGAGTTAAGGTGGTAGGAGAAGTAAAAATGAAACAAGATGGGATCGGGAGGGAGACAAACCAAAAGAGACTCTTAATGTCATAAAACAAACTGAGGGGGATGGGGGGGAGAGGGGTTGGGAGAGGGTGGTGGGGTTACATTATATGTTTAAATAAAGCTTAAATAAAAAAAAAAGAGTGGGCATGCAGTATAGCCTTTCTAAAATCATACCATAATATTTATGTTTGGGAGACAATTCAAAAGAATGTAAATGGTGGATTTGAGCTACACGCTACATGACCTTTGTTCAGCGTGTCCATGATGTGTCTGTTTGCTCATCTTTACCTTTGGGTTTTTCTGTTTATCATATTATCTTTTGTTGATTTGAAGTATAACTATAGGGAAATGACGTGTTCCCGAATGATCCGTTTCTGTATAGGTTACTGCTAGAAGGCCCGCTTCTAAGCAGAAGGGTCCTAGAAGGCTGTATAATACAGAAATAAGAGGGCAAGTTGTATGAATTTAGGCAAGTCACTTTCCCTTCTAAAGCTTCAGATTACTCAAGATTGGATGATATGATGTCATTAAAGAACGGCTGCAGAGTGTCATGAGCCAATGCACATGCACAATCCAGTGTGGCCCCTCCTGTGTGGACATGCACAAAGGAGGCCACTTTAAATTGGAAGCTAAATTGACCCACACAGTCTCTTGCTGAGTCTCACTGAAGTATTAAATTTCCTGAACAGGGTGTCCCCACTGATCAGACAGTTCTCATCTTTAGTCTCTGACGTCCTTGCCACTACTAACAAGTCCTCTCTCTCCACTGGAAGGTTTGGAAGGACTATGTTTGGCGCTGCAAAGCCAGGGACCTGCTGTGGCCCACAGCAATCAAGCATCTTTTCTATGTCATGGTGGGGGAACGGGACACCTTGGCAGTTTGTCAAAGGTTGGGCAAGAAATGGCTCTCCCCTTGTGTTGGGAGGGTCCCACAACAGCACTGCTTGTGACCCAGTCTACAGATTTTGGAAAGACAACCTTTTTTAGTTTACATATATAATCCTCTGTCACCTGGGATCACAGTCAGCCTCCATGACTTGGTCATGCGTGATGCATGACATCTGCCATCTTCTACCTGATTCACTACTTCCTTTGATTCTTAACCTCTGGTATTGAGTTTGGCTTAGGATGAGTTCTTTTTCCTGGGATAAAAAAACTAGCTTTTATCTTCCCCTCCTAAGCTTACCTCAATACATGGAGCATTCCCAGATAGGCCTCAGCTTCAGTTGAAGATATGAATTGTAGTTTTGATTTTTTCAAAAGACTCCTTGACCTTTATGTAAATCTATGGATGGAAATAAATATTCTAAGCAGAGGAATGTCCCTGGACATATCTGAATATCAAATCTCATACCAGGAAGATCCTATTACAAATAATAACATGCTGTGCTCGCTTTGGCAGCACATATACAAATAACATGCATCATCATCATCATTATTTTATTGATAACTTTATTAACAAATATTAATTATTAAAATTTTTATCAGGGAATAAAATAATAGCCACATATATTTATTAACAAATAATTTTTAAATCCTTTTTAACGGTTTTAGTTTAATTCTATTTAGTTAACGTAGAGTGTTGTATTTGCTTCAAGTGTATAGTATAGTGATTCAACACCTCTGCACAACGCCCAGTTCTCATCATGACAAGTGCTTTCCTCAATCCCCATCACCTAGGTCCCCCGTCCCCCGACCTGTCCCCCTCTGATAACCATCAGTTTGTTCTCTATAGTTAGGAGCCTGTTTCTTGGTTTGTCTCTCTCTCTTTTTTCCCCCAATCTTTGCTGGTTTGTTTTGCTTCTTAAATTCCATGTATAGTGAAATCATATGATATTTGTCTTTCTCTGACTTATTTCACTTAGCTTCATCCATGTCATTGCAAATGACAGGATTTCATTTTTTATGGCTGAGTAATATTCCAGTGTATTTAACAAATGATTCAATATTAAATTGTCCATCTTATTAACAAATAAGAGATTATGTCATGGAAGTATACATGATGAATGGAAAAGGACTTTGACTTTGGAGTTAGAGAAAGCTTGGTTTGAATCCCAGCTGGCTACTCTATAATTATGACTTTGTGTAGGCTACTTATATATTTCTTTTTTTAAAAGATTTTATTTATCTATTTGACAGACAGAGATCACAAGTAGGCCGAGAGGCAGGCAGGGAGAGAGGAGGAAGCAGGCTCCCTGCTGAGCAGAGAGCCCGATGCAGGGCTTGATCCCAGGATCCTGAGATCATGACCTGAGCTGAAGGCAGAGGTTTTAACCCACTGAGCCACCCAGGTGCCGCTACTTATATATTTCTTTTTTTTTTTTTTTTAAGATTTTATTTATTTATTTGACAGACAGAGATTATAAGTAGTCAGAGAGGCAGGCAGGGAGAGAGGAGGAAGCAGGCTCCCTGCCGAGCAGAGAGCCTGATGCGGGGCTCGATCCCAGGACCCTGAGACCATGACCCGAGCTGAAGGCAGAGGCTTTAACCCACTGAGCCACCCAGGCGCCCCCCTACTTACATATTCTTAATTGACTGTATTTGACATATAATATTGTATAAATTTAAGGTGTACATTTTTGAACTTGAAAAAGTGGGCCAATAATATTGTTGTAAGAATTAGATAATATAATTGTATGAAGTTCCTTGCACTGGGTCTGTACCATAATAGTTGCTTAATAAATTGGACTTATTTTCATTTATCACTAACAATCTAGTCCTAAGAAATCATGTGTGGTTGAAAAGTGGAGAGATGTGTTGTGGACAATGGTCAGCGGTGCTGTGGTGTTTCTTGGTACATAAGTACCCTGTTTTACAAGCACTCTGTCATTTTGTCCTCTTTCCACTAGTTTTGGTCCTTGTAATATGCAGTCCTTTTCTTTCCCACTCCATGTATCTTTCCTCCTTCTCCATTCTTATTCTCCCTGCAAAAATTTGACTTTTAGGAGCATGTACACAAAGTGTGTGAGTAATTGGAAAAGATCCTTACTTGGCTGATACCTGGTAGTGGGACATGGGGAATTGCCTTCCCCCTTGGCGAAACTTTGAGGTGGCTACTTCTGGAGGCTTGTCCCTCAATATTATACTCTTGTCTTTTTCTACAGTCCCCTTTCAACCAGATTTATAGTCTATAGCTTATACTTCCACCCCACTTCTGTCAATATTGAGAGAAAAGACAATTTTTTTTCCTCCCTTTACATGTTAACATGGATTCAAGTCAGTATGTTTCTTCTCCTCAGGGTATTTATATTTTGAAGTCTAGTTTAATTTGGTATAAAAGGCCTTGCCCCTTGTTAAATAATTTTAGGCATATTTGGTCTGTTGGAGGTCACCTGGGCATTAAGATAGTCTTTCCTGTGCTAAAAGAATGCTAACTGATGTTCAGTGATAGGTAGCTCTGAAATGCAGGGGTGAAGGGCATATCTCGAGCACACAGACCTCGGCATTCAGCTCGTAACACTTCTTCTGACCTCCACCAGTTTGAATCATTTTTAATAACAACAATATTTTCAACATCTTCTGCTTTCAGAATACATTCTTGCTTGTTTCACGGTTCAGTATCTAAACCTAATCAAGCTAATTATACACAGCGTATTTGTATAAATATTTCAATAAAATGTGGCAAGGGTAAATTATTAATTACTGTAAATAGAACATATTTCTGAACTGTCACATTCTGCCTCAGCATATGAACATGAAAGTTATACGTAAATTGCTGAAAAAATCCACACATAATTCTGCAGTTTGCTCAGAAAACAAAACAAAACAAAACAAAACAAGAAACTCCTTTGTTTGGAAGAAACAAATATTAGAAAATGATCTTGATGTTACACCTCGATGTATCAACCATATTATTGTTCTAAGTACCTATTTAGAAATAGGATATTAAATAAAAAGACAAGTTGGTGGTAGACGGCCTGCTTGTTTTCTGCATACTCAAGGTGTGTGGTGTGGTTACTGGTTATCTGTGGTTACTGGTGGTTACTGGTTACTGATGGCAGTACACAGAGTTAGCTAGTGGGGTTTTCCAGGCACTTTCATCAAATGTGCAGGATTAGGGCAGAAGCACAGGTAATACTAGAGATGAGAGTAGGTCCTCATCCTGAAGAGGGAGAAGAGGGCAACTCATAACTCTAATGATGCAATTTGGGCTGTGTTGGGAGCTGTAACGTTTTCCAGAAAGCAGCTGGTCTCCCAGACTTGGGTTTTTCTGTCGCTCGGTTGCTCGCTGTGATGAGTGGAGGCAGGGCTCTTAGCTTGGGGTCTGGACGTGGACCTCAGTCGGTAGTGAGCTTTACACACCAGCAGCTGAGACTTTCCGTTTGCTTCTGCTCGGCTCACACAGAGTGGCTTCAAACACTCCTTGGGGAATTGTTTGACAGATGTGCTCCAGGACAGAAACAGTTCGCCCGTAAAGGAGGCGAAGTTGGTAATTTGGGAGGGGGAAGATGGCAAACCTTTTCAATCATTTTACATCCCAGGAGGTTTTGATGTCAACACTTTGGTCCTCAGCTCCAAAGCGACTTTTGTGTATCTGGGGCGATGGCTTTGACCTCGGATACTGGACTCGTAATCACTTGCACCATAAAGAGTATATGGCACAGTGTCAGCCACGTCTGTTTTGCTGCTTACTAAAAGGAGACATGATAAATAGATCTGATTTGGCACTGTGAGCTAATGGACAAAAGAATTCATTAAACTCCCCACAAATGTGTCTAGAAGCATATTGGGAAACTCTTCATCCTAAACAGATTTACCAAATGATAGGAGATTTCTAACACTGTCTCTTACTCTCTATGGGTATTTGGAAATCCACGGAAATGCTCACTTCTGAATCTTTCAGGGCACAATTGTATTTCAAAAGGAACGTGCCAGCCATCGACAGGTTGGACATAGTCAAATTTGCAAAGCAACGGAAGTTTGTCTTAGGCATTTTGCTGCAATCTCCTGGGATTTTGGAATTCTGCCTACGAGGAATCGCTTCAAGAACACAGGTTTTTTTTTGTCCTTATGACTCGATCCCATAGCCAATGAAAACATTATGCTCTCTGGTTCTTTGCCTGGGGCACAGACAAGACATTTTACTATGAGCACATACTCACATACTCACGGACTCGTGGGCAATTGCCTGTACAGGAGTCCCCCTTCCCGGTCTACCTTTCTGGGGTTCAGTTAGTTGCCGATACCGGGGGTCAGATGCAGATGAACCTCTTGGCCAGTCTCACCCAGAAGCTGTGTCAGTGCTGACATTACCCCCCCACACACACTTCAGCTCCTCATCTAGGTGTTTTATCATCTCAGGTCATTACAGGAAGAAGGGTGAGTATACTACAACTAGCTATTTTGGGAGGGAGAGGAGACCACATTCATATCACTTTGATTACAGTGTATTGTTATAATTGCTCTATTTACTATTAATAATTGTTAATCTCTTACCATACCTAATTTATAAATTAAATGTTATCATAGGTATGTATGTGTAAGGAAAAATGTATATATAGGGCTTGGGGTTTCAGGCATTCACTAGGTCTTAGAACGTATCCCCCATGGATAAGGGGTGCACGAATACAAAAAGACAGTCACAGGTGCTGGCAGTGGCATCAATTAGCTTGGCTTAAAATGCATCTTGTGTATGATTTCTTCTTTTTTTTTAAGATTTTATTTATTTATTTGACACAGATCACAAGTAGGAAGAGAGACAGGCAGAGAGAGAGGAAGGGAAGCAGACTCCCTGCTGAGGAGAGAGCCCAACTCGGGTCTCAATCCTAACACCCTGGGATCATGACCTGAGCCAAAGGCAGAGGCTTTAACCCACTGAGCTACCCAGGTGCCGCCTTCTGTATGATTTCTTAATGTGTTAAATTTCTCATTCAAACAGAGTCTTGGTTTTTCTCTTTCTCTTCTTAGATCATAGTTACCTTTCTGGTGTCCTATGTTAGGGCCTTAAACACAACCAGATTAACAAATATATTCAGTCTTAAGGTCCAGTTTCTTCAATTTTTGCCTGCCTAAAAGTTTGTATTTCTTGGTTAATTGTTTTTGACATCCACCCTTTGCTCAGAAAGAATAATCCAGGCATGTTAAGCAGAATCTTGAAGTCCCATGGCTGTGGGTTGGATCCCTGCCTCCGAGAGGTGGAAACTACATGTCCTTGGAAAAGTCGGGTACCCTCTCTGAGTCTCTCAGAGTCCTGAAGTGTACAACAGGATGAAAACACCTCCTTGCTTGGTTGTTCCAATGAGGAAATAAAATCACAGGTGAAAATCTGAGAGTACAATCCCTGGCTCATTCTAGGTTTTTAATGAATGTTACTTATTCTTATTAAACTTAATTTTTCTAAATTTTCAAGCAAGGGTGACCATCATTCAGGTTTTTTTGTTTTTGTTTTTGTTTTAGAATGAAAATTAATGAATACCAGGAAGGCAGGCATAAATCAGGACTGTCATTGGCATACCATACCTTGGTCACCATTCTCCATAGAGGGAGGCCTAATCTCCAACTCCAGCATCTAAATGAGATTTAGTGCTTCACCATTAACTATCTCTTGCTGATTATCTGGACAGCAGTTGAACTTGAACATCAGCATTTACAATTTTGTTTCTTTTCATTTTACTATGCTTCCTCCCTTCCTCTATAGCTTGTCATTTATTTCTGGTTTTATGGATACTTCACAAGCTGGACTTTGCTAACATCCATCTTTATATTTATTCTGCCCTAATAACTCCTCTTTCACGTATTTGATAAACTGGATATACAAAGTGATATATCCCAACAATTTTGAATAAGATACAAAAATGATATCCTGGGGCGCCTGGGTGGCTCAGTGGGTTAAGCCTCTGCCTTGAGCTCAGGTCATGATCTCAGAGTCCTGGGATCGAGCTCCGCATCGGGCTCTCTACTCATCAGGGAGCCTGTTTCCTCTCTCTCTCTCTCTCTCTGCCTGCTTATGATCTCTCTCTCTGTCAGATAAATAAAATAAAATCTTTAAAAAAATGATATCCTGTGTATGCCAAAGAAGTAAAGATATGTGTGCAATTTGTATTTGGTATGTATCTATCTGGGTCCACATTCATAGATTTCCAGAGTGAAAATGCACACATACATTGAGCATACACATGGGGGAATGTGCTCTCACTCACCCCCCCAACCCAACTTCATGCTTTCTTGCTGCCTCCTATTCACAACGCTTTAACTGTATACTAAGGAGGTTTAGAACTATTATTATCTTCCTTTTCCCCAAACCTAATTACCTTTCTGCTATCCTGTGTTAGGGCCTTCCAGGACAGCTAGACTGATCAGCATATTCACTCTCAACATCGAATATAGTTGTACCAAGGCATTTACACATTATACTGTTATTCTGCACTAGCATTAATATTAATTAACATTACCAAACCTACATTAATAGCAATATTAATGCAGTATTATCATTATAGTTTTGTAGTGGTTTTATTTCCCTCCTATTAAAATTAACATTGAAAGCTGATTTAAAAATATGTTTATAGATAGTTAATGATTCATTTTAGTATGTTATCCCTCCTAGGAAGAGAACTTCACTTTAACTCACATGGAAGTGAGTCCTATGGAAAGAAATAAGACAGGGTGTCCATCTGTGTGGAAGGACATTGGGGTGAGCTGCCCCTCAGCTCAATTCATAAAGGAAATTTTCCCACCTGCCTGTTGCTGCCATTAGATGTGGTATTACTCCTGAGGTGCTTGCAGAAGTTGTCCCTGCCCCCACCCCCAAGAGGTACCCCGGCGCTCCGTGCTGGGGAGGCAGACTCTTCATAGATGTGCAGCAATTCGTGACTGTCCCACACAGTGGGATTTTCCATATCTCGCATGACAGTGTTTTACAGATAAATACACAGCGTTTTTTCACTATTAAAAAAAAAAGTGTGCTGGATCTCCCAGGAATGGAAGTTCACTGGGATCAGGGGAGAGTGTGATTCGGTTCGGTGCCCTGTCAAGAGCTGTTCGTCACCTTTGAAAGTGGCAGCATCCGGGTGGCGCTGCTGGCGCGTGCCCTCCCTGTATCGCTCAGTATCGGATCCGCTTACATTCAGGACTACTTTATATGCACATAGAAGCATCCATTTTGGTCCTTATTTCAGATGTTCAGATAAAAAAGAGATAATCTTGACAGTCTTCAGTAGAGACAGCAGTCACAGTAGGGACAGGGGAGAGAAATGACCCCCATTATTTGAACAGAGAAAATTTAACGTAAAGAATTCTTAATTAGTAAAAAAGCTGTCAGCTGGTCATTTAAAAGGTAAAACAGAGACTCTAAGGTATCAGGGAAGTAGCATTTTCAGGAAGCAGCTACCACTACTAACGTTGAGGGGAAAAGGGGAAAACTTAGAAACATCATGGCAAGACCTTGTGAATGTTAGTCTCTGACCTCTGGGGAGCAGGGTGGCTTGGCTGGCGCTGGTGTGTCTGATCCCTAAGGAGGACCCATGAAGCTGGGATCCGGACCACTGGGGAAGGGGCAGTGGCCTCTGGTGTCAGAGGGAGGCCAGGGCCGATGATGCTATTTCTCTAAGCGTTGGACAACAAAACCACAAACGGCATTCAGGAGCTGCCCGAGAAGGTTGGCTGTTTCTGGGGTGATGCGACATGGTGGAGTGATGCTCACAGGAGCCGCAAGACACCGGGAGGCTCTCCGAGGCAGACAGGGGGGAGCAAGCTGCTGCTTCCCTCTGCAGCTGTGCCTCTCGTGGCAGATCCTAGCAGGGAGGAACTTGGCTCAAGCAGAAAGGTAGTTTGCAGGGCTGGTTCCATGCTCGATGGCATGGAGCAGAGTATGGAACAGTAAGTTTGGAGCTGAGAGCCAGTGAGTACATCACTGAAACACTTGGCTAGTGACTTCCGTTTCCTAAGTCCAGACTTCCTCATGACCCCATCACGCCACCTCGTATCATTGTACCTAGGCACGTGCATATTGTACCATATACTATGCTTTCATGTATCAATTTCCGATTCTTTTAGATTATGAGGAACACATTAACTCACTTTAAGGTTATGTTTACAGTGAGTTAGTAATTTCACTTTCGATAGCAGAGGACACATGACAAACTATGTTACAAAAAATGGGTATTGAGTCTGGTAGGATCGAGAGCCCCCGTCTTGGTTCAGATGGTGTAATATACATTTAGACTTTAGACTGTTGGCTCCTCTCCAA
>ML106824.1:16060-35405 GCA_003697995.1 Taxidea taxus jeffersonii
TCCGAACGATAGTGCATCTGATCTCAGCTACAAGGCTTGGATGTGAAAAGGACTTCATGTGCTTTTAGATTCTCCCTGCACCGAAGACACCATTTCACAGTTGGCAAGCACTGATCTTTTCTTTTTGGAGTGGGCATGCATTAATGGGAATGTGAATCCCAGCCGTCATCCCACGTGTCCTTAACTTTTCCGTGCTACTTTTCAATGCTCTGAGGGCCCGTGGGGGAGGTGACATGCTCTATGGCTGCCACTTGTGCAGGTAGCAGGATGCTGAGTGCCCATTACAGTCAGGGTCTGGGCTTCTCATGACAATTATATTTAAAAACAATAAGTATATTTAAAAACAATAAAAAATATATTTAAAAACAATAAAAACAGCTCTTGAGCTCCTATGACAGTTGGCCCGGTGGTAGGGATATAAACACAGTATAGTTGCTCACAACAATTTCTGAGTAGTAAATATTATCCCCATTTTATAGATGTGGTAATTGACTGCAGAGACCTTGGGACTTGCCTGAGACTGCACAGCTAGCAAGTGAGAGAACCCAGCTCCACTTTGCCTGTGTCCTAGAACTTAGAACCCCTTTCCTTTCTCCCTCCTGAGTCACAGCACCGGACACAAACTCGTTATGTGTGAGAGGCTATTTTTGCAGACAGTACAATCACTTGACAGATTGATAGGATTCAACCAAAAGTTTCAATAAATTCATAATATAAATGCCCAATACATATTAGAACCTCAGTAGATATATGTTGAATATATGTGAATATATTGACAAAAATATTTTTTTTGTAATCATAGTTTTTCAAGTTGATCCATTTTGACCTTGAGTGAATTAGCTATCTTATTTTTCTAAAAGGCCAGATGTACAGAGTAAAGCTAATCCCTCAGCATTAAAAGATAATTCTTTAATGGGGTCTCCCATTATATGAGCTTCAGGTATGGTAAGTGGAATTTTGTAACACAAGAGAAAAAAGAGACAAGGCCCTAAAAATGACAGTTATTCCCAAAGAGTTTCCAAGTATAAATCTTTGACACAAAATAATGTGTTATTTTATATCTATGCAGCGCAGAAAAGAATTACTAAGAAGACAAAGACATTAATTAAAATGAACTAAAGCAATTATGTGATTGATAAATCACTTGTCTCAGCCACTAGAAAATCAGACCTATTAGAACTACCACTGTTTTCTATTTCTGTGTCTTCTAAGCTTTGATGAAGCGGAATCATTTTTGAAGCCTTGATATCATGATAAACATTCTGTTATAGCCACCTTACATAATACTGTGTTGTTATGAATAGAAAGGACTTTTGTAACTGAACGCTAAATGCAAACTTCTTGGAAAGTAAAGCTTGGGGAAAATGTGGAACCCTTAGGCAGTAACAGTGGCTAGGATCACACTGTTTTGCTGGCTGTTAAAATTAACTTGCCACTAAAAATACTAGTGTCGGTTTTCAAAACATCATTTTATCCAGATGTATTAATGTCCCTTACAGTCGCATTGCAGGGCATAAAAGGAAGCACAACTTGCTGAATTATGCGCTTATTATATTTGAGATTTGCTTCCCTCTTTCTGAAATATCAGATATTGGGTTGAATGTCTGCCAGTGCCCTCTTCTGGATAGAATATGATGCATTTACAGAAATCTTCCTTTTTTTACATAGGGACTCAACAATTTCTTCTTTACCTCTGGAAATGGAAACAATTGATAAGGGAATATAATTTGGTTTTGTTTTGAGCATAAAGGATACACCATACCCATTATACTCAAACAAATGTTTCAAATATAGATAGCTAGAGTTGAATCAAAAGAGGTTTGACCATTAGCCTTTCATGGAAGCACAATTTTTGACATCATGCTGAATCGGATACAAATTTTGGTTTAGTGTCTCAGTTTCCTAGGCTGGAAACATAAATAAAAGAACTTAACTACTTTAAAAGGCACTTATGGGAAATGAATTAATTTGTGGGGCACCTGGGTGGCTCAGTCCCTTAAGAGTCTGTTGTCAGCTCAGGCCATGACCCCAGGGTCTTGGGATCAAGCCCCTAGGTGGGCTCTCTGCTCAGCACGGAGCCTGTTTTTCCTCTTCCTCTGCCTGCAGCTCCCCCTGCTTGTGCTCTCTCTCTGTCAAATAAATAGATAAAATCTTTAAAAAATGAATTTATTCATAAAGCACTTATCTTTGTACTTGGCCTATGATAAATATATTTCTATCATGTCTGCTATGATAGCAGTTTTATGACATAAATAAGTTTTTAATAGAAAGTATCCAAATATGAAAACAATTATTATAATTATATTTTAATTATATATTATATTCTATTTAATTAAGATATATATATTTCTAAATTTAGACTATAGAATTCCAAATCTTTAGATGTTTCCAATTAAGCCATGTTTATATTTTTCAGTTGTATGTGTCAACTATCTTATGGACTGACTTTGATTTCTCATGAAGAAATACTACAGTATAACATCTTTATCATAAAGCTTCACAATATACAACATTTATAATCTAAAAATATATACCTTGAAGAATAAAAGAACACTCCATTTGGTGCATTTAATTTCATTAAACTTCTTAGTTTGGCAAGTTGGACATTTTTACCGCTAACTTCTTTTTGAATTCACAGTATATATAGTCTATGTTTGACATCCATTTTTATTAATACTAAATAAAGAATTCTCTCTGTTTATTAAACTGATTACTTTTTTATTTCTCCCAACTCAGGTTCTTTAAGGAGCCTTTATTAAAATATAACATTTCTAAAACTTGACAAAATATGAGGTGAAACTTGGTTTCCGGCTCATTTCAGGTTGACAGTTGAATACCTGTGTTAGCTGAATAAATGAACTCAAACAAGAGTGTAAAACTAACCTGCTTACCATGGTGTGACTTGGGGCATGTGATCCAGTGCACCATAGTTCCTCTTATTTAAAACAGGAATAATGGTTTCAAAGTTATCAGTTAGATGTGTCAATGAGAGGTATAATACAAAGTAAATGCTTAGTATAAGTTAATTCTCTATTATTTTTACACACATACAGAGAAGTAGAAAAGCCATGGGTTTTTAAACCAGACAAACATCTATATAAATACTATCTCCTACACTTGTTTCTGAAATTTCTATTTCTGTCTGTAAGATGGTTGTTGTAATAAATGAGTTGGGTGTGAAATGCCTAGTGTGCTGTCTGGTGCAGAGAAGGTGCAGGGGCGATGCAAAAAACCGACACCTTCTAATGTCATTCTTGCAACCTACCTGCTCTGTGGCAGATCCTGTGTTCAAAGTTACAATCTTTAATCTTCATTACATTCTGGCAAGGTCAACATGAGGAGACTCACGCCAGGTCACACTGCTGGGAAGCCCTCTTTGCTTTCATTCTTCACTTCCTTCTTTGAAGTGTCACCTTCTCAGCACTGTGTCTTCTTTGGGTTGCACCTATCTATACACTTTGGGACCCACCACAGTAAATAATCTCCAGAAATGCACCATGGCCTTCTCTAACTCCAGTCCTGTCCACTTGTGCCAGTCCTGAGTCCTATTTCCTGATCCAACTACTCTGAAGAACTAAATTGTAGCAGGGCTATGTTTGAATGCCTGTGCTCCTCCTGACAAAGGACACATTTGCTTACTGAAGACTGGTTCCTTCTGCCTCAGATTTCACAAGTTGGACTGGCAAGGGAGCTTCCAGGTAATGCAGAAAGTTGGCAACAGCCGTCTTTGGGGGGTTCTCTGACTGCCAATTCATCCCATGTCATTAGACCACCTCCTGTCTGTCTTTACTCAGCTTCTGTAACTCTGGAAAGTTTTAAACACTTAATGAGCATATGTAAAACTTAATGACATATGTAAGTGAGATTTACATATGTCAACCCATCTTCAAAGATAGTTACAAGTTGTACATGTTGAATTTTAATCAAATTGAGTATATTATTTGGTCTGGAATCAGAAAAGGAAGAATGAAAACAACCCATTCCTTGTCTAATATCCACCAGTCCAGCATATGTGATCTTCAAAGTCTGAATTATTTGCCAAGTTTTGTTGTTGTTTTTAAATTTTCTTGAAAGAGTTATTTACATCCTCACTGTAAAATAGAGAGATTTGATGAAATAAGGTCTGAGGTACCTCTCAATTTAAGATCTAATCTTTTTTTTAAGATTTTATTTATTTATTTGACAGACAGAGATCACAAGTAGGCAGAGAGGCAGACAGAGAGAGAGAGAGAGGACGAAGCAGGCTCCCCGCTGAGCGGAGAGATGTGGGGCTCGATCCCAGGACCCTGGGATCATGATCTGAGCTGAAGGCAGAGGCTTTAACCCACTGAGCCACCCAGGCGCCCCTTAAGATCTAATATTTAATTTGAGTTTAAATTAACTAGCAAATTGCATTTAAAGTTAAGATCAACCACAGCCCATGAAAATTAGGTTTAAGAAAAGGATTTAGTTTTAATCAAGACTTGTCATTCAGCATAACTCCATATTCAGAGCCCTTCTACTTATCGATTAATCTCTACATGGAGTGTCCCAACGGTAGGCTGTCCTTCTGCCTGCTCTAGGGACCTTGGAGAGTAAACGCATATGAAACAACCATTTATTTTTAGCTACGATTTAATAGAACTGTGAAAATATGAGAGGTTTAATTATCAAGACAGCTCCTAAAATAAAATACCAGGAGCAGAAATTAAAAGGTACTTTCTTAAAAATAAACAAACAAACAAACAAATAAATATGCTTTCTTATCTCTGTTTTTTACCTTGCCTTCAGTTTATCTTCTCTATATGAGGTAAAGTGATTTTTCTTTTTAAAATTTTCAACCTCCAACTATCTTAAGGTTCAGTTGAAAAACTCCTATTTTATCTCCTCTGAGCTTCCAATAGCCAAAGAAGTTAAGTAGTTGGTTTCATTGTGCTCAGGATGCTCAAGTGCTTCAGCCCACATGAAGATCGGTCCTCTTTCCCTAGTAAGTTAGCTCCCTGGGAATATACATCATCAGAGAAACTAGTGAACTCACTCTTATTGTCCTGGATGTCAAATTATTCTGCCTATGTCTCCCATTCCTAAATATTGTCATAGTCACTGTTTATTCCCTGAGTTCTCTTCTTAATATTTAATGGGAAAATGGGTTGATATCACCCTTTTTTTCTAGACAAAACTGTAAGGTGGTTTTGGGAAATCACATAAAATTGTAAATTGCAAAACAAACCAAATAGTTATTCTACCACTTATCAATTGTAGGATTATAGGCAAAGGAACCTCTGTTTTAGGATTGTTTTCAGATTAAATAAACTTGGATTAAGTATGATTTCCAGACATACAAAGAGCTCGGTAAATGGTAGCTCAGGTCTCCCTTTCTGGATGGAGCACATGGGCTTAAATACGAGCACGTACAAGCGCATGGAGTGGGGGGAGGGAGAGAGAGAGAGAAACTTGGCTTCAATTCAAGTAGAATGCATTTGACTGATTAAAAAATGTATAGAGAATGCATGACAAAGTGTGCCTGGGACAGCGGGAGAGGTTAAGCAAGGCCAATCACACTACTTCTTCTGCTTCACTTTGCTTTGTTACATATGCGGCCAAGGGTATTTCCTGTGAGAATTTCAAATGCAGTTACAGGATAAATGTTGGGAGATTTGTGGGAACTTTCCACTTAAAGAATAAAGACCAGAAATTGTTATAGTAGGAGGCATTGGGAATCAATGTTAATGAGTGTTTTGGGAAGCCATTTTTGACAGCCTAGCTCTTTGTATGTTGTAAAGAGTGTCATAATCATTTCACTTAAAAAGCAATCTGGCTAGCATGTTAATGAGAGAATTCACACCTGGGCAAGGAGGCTCTGCATTTCTCTTGTGCTGATTTTGATTGTAGGCTATCTAGGGAATACATCTTCAAAGCCCTTCCTGTTGCCATTTTTTTTTCCCTGTGATTGCCTCAACAACTTCCTGCTTCCTTTGACTATATATAACTCATACCATTATTATGATGATATTCTCCGCTCAGTGTTGGAGCCAACCTTAATTGCATGCCCTCTCTTGAAATAATCAGCAGGTAACACGAGTCATTTTAATTACTAGTCTATAATTTTTTTCTTCCTAAATGCCTACTAGAGCATGAAAGTATGGAACTAGAAATACTTGTTAGCAGAAAAGTTAAATGGAAGAAAGAAAAATAAATAACATTTCTTTATTCACTGATTTATTTTTTAAAAAAAGCACTGACAAGTAATTCTTGACGCTAAGAATATATCTGTGAACCCATATAGACCAAAACATCCTACCAATGAGTTTATGGTCTAATCGGGCAAGAATGATCACAATAAATAAGAAAAACATAGAATATATTTGAAGATGATGAATGGAAAGGGGGAAAATGGAACAGAACAAGGAGTTGGGGAATGTATGGGGAATTTGCAGTTTTCAATAGGGTAAGCCTCACTGGGAAGATGGTATTTGAGTGAACATTTGAAGGTCTGAAAAGAGTTCACCTTGTGGGCAAGAAGAAGGAACAGTCTAGGATGAGAGAATGTTCTGAGTAGCGGTTTCAAGATGTGACAGGAGTTATACAAATGATGAGGACAGTTACAGAGGAATGAGAGGTAGAGAAGAAGTAGGGTTTGAGCTTTGAGAGTAAGACACAGTAATCTTACGGGGCCTTTAAGGCCATTATAGGAACTGGTTTTTACACTGAGTAAAATGGAAAAATATTTCGTCTGTTTCATGGTTTAGAACAAAAGACTGACAATCTCCTTAGCTGTTGAAAGTCTGTGGGCTTGAAAAAAGATGAAAAGAGAATAAAGTAGAAATAGGAAGCTTCTTTAATAATCCAGATACAAGATGATGGAAGCTGGGACCAGAGGGATAGCCATGGGGGTGATGATTAAGTAGCTTTGTTATATTCGAAGATAGGGTAGATGAAATGTGCTGGTGAATTTGGTGTAGCACCGAGAGATAGGGAGGCATCAAGCTCTAATCCAGGGTTCTTGGCTGCCATACATGGAGAGTTGTTGAGACTGGATAAAGGAACTAAGTCAAGTGAATTTATAGGAAAATGGGTTCATTTAAATTTTTACATAAATTGCTGAGGTGTATTCCAAAAGATTAAGTACTAATTTGAGTTTAGAATATTTTACTTCTCAAGGCACAAGAATTTATGTGTAAGTTTTCATGTTTAATGTTTCCCCATCCCTGTTTTGGATTGAACGGTGTTCAGAGCCCATTATTTAAGTAGCCATTTATCAATTTCTGTTGCTCTGTGTGTGTGTATGGTGTGTGTGTGTGTGTTTATAATGCTAAGGAATAGCTTTGTAGAAGGGCTTCCTGAATTCTAACTGAACTAAAGTATACTCTATCAATGTTCTTCCTTGTAAGTGCCTTCTCCCAGACAATAGCATTTCACAATAATTTTTCACATTTATCTGTATAATGATCTCTTTAGACTGCTTGTAACAGAACGTTAAGGTCTTGATTTTCTTTTTTCCTTTTCTAGTTTGGGTTCATACCATAAATTTCTTGGTGGTAATTTACTTATAGTCCCTGTATAGTAATAACAGAATGGGTAAATTCAAACATCTTTATTTTTTTTTAGTTTTATTTTATTTTTTCAGTGTTCCAAGATTCATTGTTTATGTACTACACTTAGTGCTCCATGCAGTATGTGCCCTCCTTAATAACCACCACCAGGCCCTGAAACATCTTTAAATAGAATTTTTGGTTTCTGTGTTTGGGTTGGTTGAGCAATCACAGCTAACTTAAAAAACAATTGTTATTTTAGAGATTTCATTTGAAATAAATCATTGCAATATACATATGATTAAATTTATAGATACTAAGTCTGGAACATTATAATTTTACACTTGGAAACATTCTAGTTGTTGCTTTTACAACTTTTACCATTCTGTTTGCAATTAATATGGAGGTCTGTATGACACTACTTCAGAGTTTTGACACATATTAGTGATCAGGTATTATTCCTACATATAAAGAGTTTGTGGTTTCATATGGAAGGCAGGACCTATATTAGTAGTGATTTAAATAAGAAAAAAATTATATGATACTTATATGATAACTGTGTGACAGGGTTATAGTTATAAAAATTGGAACATGAGCGTCTATTCATATTAATAATTAGATCATAATAAACAGGAAATAAAAAGATGTAAAGCTGCATTTGTCCAAAGATTACAGGAGTTGGTGGGAAATATTGCTGGGAGTATTTCCACAAGGGTGGAAATACTGAGCAAAGCATCACAGTCTGAGTGAAGGCAAAGAAAATGTAAAATGTCTTGGAGATTCCTTGGGATTCCCTAAAATTCTTCTTCATTGGTTGATGCTGAAATTCTGTAATCAGAGTCTCATTGCTTTATTTGAACTCTTTGATACATACTTAAGTAGAGGCATATAAGGCTTCTAATAAGAGCTTCAAAGAATCTATAGACCTCTAAAGGTATGGAAAAACATTTCTCTCTTTAGCCTGGTCTAAGGGGTAAGCTTTGGCTGAATTATGAGAAAGAGAAGCAAGAAATTGACTTTGGCTAAATAGCATAAGGAGCCTTCTCATTCTTATGTACATTAATTCAGGGTTTTGTTTTAATGGTTTGGTTTTTATGTAGGTTACCATTTTCCCTCCTGCTATTTCAGTCTTCTCTCTAAAGTATTTTCCTGTAAAGAAGTTTTCAGGCAGAATAAATTAGTCAGAGGATCCTCATCCAAAGCAAGGGGTCATTGCCTCAAAGCGGGAAGGACATCCAGGTCATCTCTGATTTGGTTGCCTAGTGATTTCCCTCAGGTGGTCTCCTGATGCTTTCTGCTTTCCTGGATTTTTGCCGAGAGACAAGTTTTATTTGGTCTTTGATTTGATGGCACAACATATCTGTAAATGAATTTTTTAAAATGTGGGCAAATTAGATCCTTACCTTAGAATATGATAAACTCTTCTGGGGCCAACCTAATTCCTATTCTATGGTCTCTCCATTGAGAATTAGTTCTGAAAGGAGGAAAGAGGCTATGTGCAGGCAAAATGTCAACATTTATCGTTTAAGGTCTTAATCATTTATAACACTTTTAAAGATGGCTTAGCCTTCCTAAACGTATGCATTTAGAATGTAGACATTGATGTTTGGAAGAAAAAAATGGGATAGATGATTGAGAGAGTGATGTTCAAATTTGCTAATCCTGAAAGAAGAAATTATCTAGTGGGAGACCAGCAGTTGCAGTGTGAGAAAGCATGTGTGGAGGAATTGAGGAAGGCCCCAGAAGACTTGTCTAAAGACTTTGAGATGACAGCAGCACCAAGCTTAGAATCATCTCTGACTCCTCTCTCTCACACCCCACCTTGGTTCTTTCGGCAAAGTATGTGGACACTTCAGGACATATTCAGATTGTGACAACTCATGACCACTGCCATTGTGAGAACTCTAGCTCAAGCCACCTTCCTCCCCTAGATTATTGTAAAAGCTTCCTAATGGGCCTTTCTGTCTTAATGCTTCTCTTCCCACAATCTATTCTCTGTCCAGAAACCAGATGGAGCCTGTTGAAACCTAGCACGGATGGCATCATGTCTCTGTTCAAAAGACTCCCAGTGGCTTCCCAAGTCAATAAGAAAAAGATCCAAAGTCCTTATGACCAGCTCTCTCTCTCTACCCTATCCACTGCTTTGCTAAACTCATCTCCCGGCCTTGTCCCTCTTGCTCACTCTGCTCCAGCTGTAATGATCCTCTGGTCATTTCTCACACATGCCAGGCAGGCTACCTCTTATTGATCCTGCCTCTAGACTATTTTCCTCCAGATATCTCTGTATTTCTGCTGTCAATTCCTAGTCTCTGTGCAAAGGTCACCTTCACAATCAGGTTTTCCCTGGCACTCTAGCAACATCTCCCCTCCCCACCTCCAGCAATACCTGACACATTATATATTGGCATATTACATATATACAATTACACACACACACACACACACACACACACACACACACACACACATTTATGTTGTCTGTTTTTTCCCCTAGAGACTATAAGCTCTATGGGAACAAACTCTTTCTATTTCATTCACTGCTGTTCCCCAACACTGAGAACAGTGCCTGGCATATAATAGACTCTTAATAGTTATTTATCGAGATCAATGAATAACTTACTTTTATCCTTGATATGATTCTCTCTGTGAAAGGAAACATGTGAATCTCCTCTTTCTATGGCTTCTTGAAAGTTTCAGACTGAATTGTATTTCATTCTGCCAAAAAACTATAAATTAGAAGCAGTGACTTTGGAAAGACAGTAAGTCCTGAAGAAGGAAGACTTTAACAGAAAAGAGAGCATGACAAGACAGGAACCAGGGGCTCTTCCCCCACTAGAAAGACATGTGTGTTTCTAATACAATTTCTAATAGAAATTGTATTAGAAACAGGGGGCTCCCTGTGTGTCTCTGAGGAAGAGACAAGGGGATGAGCTATCCACGGGCCCTCCAGGTGATCATCAGCAAAGACATCAGATCAGGAGAAGGAAGGGACAGCTTTGACTTCCACCCAGATCCAATGGTGTCACAAGAACCACAGCCAGTCAGGTTTCCTTCCCAGGTATCTCTGTGGCCTTTTCTATTCTCTTCACTCTCCCTGCTCTTTCCCATTGTCCATGGAATCCCTTGTATGTATTCTAACCAGATTTCCAAAATTTCAAATTTCCTTCTCTCCCTTGTTAGCAGGCTGAAGACCTCTTTCTAAAATGTTAAGATGATCATGTAATGTCTTTACATACACCTCTGATAGCTCCCCCTTTTAATCTGAAAAGAAATCCAAGTCCTTAACACACTTTACAGATTTCTGGCTTTATGGCCCCCTTTTCTTCCAGCCTTTCACATTCTTTGGATGAGCAATATTCTCTCAGACTGTTGGCTCTTTACAAACATTGATCTCTCTTACTCTCTGGAAGACTGGATCACTCTGTTCGTATTTTGTATCTCAGCCTGGATAAGAAACCTTCCCTGATACCAGCTTAACCGAGCTGGATGTCTTTATAATAGTCCAGTAGCATCCTGCATTATATAATAGTCCGGTAGCATCCTGCATTATAAGGCAGAGTGCCAGTATCACGTGCTATTAGAATTGCATGTTTACATTTTGGTGTTTCCTCTGTACTACATGTTTCTTGAAGGTGTAGTCTAAATTAGCTTGTTACAGTGTTTGCAGTGCCTAACACAATGCCTGCTATATAGTCAAGACTTGAATGAATAGTTTTGTTTCCCTGCATGTCAGTATCTGTGATTTATAGTCGAGGAGAATACGCAGGTAGGGAGCTAAATAAAAAAGTGACTTCCCCCACTAGAAAGACATGTGTGTTTCTAATAGAATTTCTAATAGAGAATAACTCTTTCTTCTCTGGAGAAAGTTTATCTTGGATCTTTTCGGGGGAATAGAGTGGGGAGAAATAAGAGAGGGATCTAAGTAACACTTTGGAGACAGTTCTCATCGGGTCTTTTCCTTGGCTCTGGAAGATTCTCCATCCCCTTCAGATCAAGGTCCCAACCAGGATGTGTGTCCCAGTCATGCCTTGAACAGGGAACAGAGGCCCACTTGGGCTGGGACTTTGAAGCTCACTGATGAAGGTCCTGTCTGCAGAGGTGTGGACATCTGAAGGAACAAACAGGGGATGGGAAACACCCTGGGAAGAGCATGGTAAAGAGCCTCTACCACTGAGGTCTGAGCAGTGGCATTAGCAGGGGCTAGTGAGAGCCAGAGCTGTGCAGAGGGTTCATTCATAGAAGTGGGGGCCCGGGTGCCTGGGTGGCTCAGTGGGTTAAAGCCTCTGTCTTCAGCTCAGGCATGATTCCAGGGTCCTGGGATCGAGCCCCACATCAGGCTCTCTGCTCAGCAAGGAACCTGCTTCCTCCTCTCTCTGATTGCTTGGCCTACTTGTGATCTCTGTCAAGTAAATAAATAAATAAAATATTAAAAAAAAAAAAAGAAGTGGGGGCCTTGGAGGAAAGCAGTCTCTCCCAAGACCATGGCCAGGAGACAGCAGAGGAGGAAATAACCTACTTTTTCCTTCTGTTGTACTCTGGTCTCTCTTAACTGCCCGCCAATTGCCAAGCTGAGCTAGAAGTCAGAGGACGGGGAAACCTGGGTGCTGCAATCCTCAAAGATCTCTCTGCACATTATTGGGCATATGGAAGAGCAACGTTGGACGGTGGATGAGGCTGAGCGTGGGCAAGTGGAGAATCACTTGGGTTTTTATTCAGGACTCTTAGCTCCATGCTCCGGGACGGGTCACAGGCTTGACTGGGCACCAAGAGAACAGCTTGATCATCATTTTCTGAGTTTCCAATTCCCAGAGCATTTGCCTCTCCTCACTCCATGCCCTCTGTATCACCCCCATTCCTGTTCACACAGCCCCAGTCTCTTCAGTGTGTCAACATCCAGCTCTACTGGCAAGATACAGTTGATTCCTGTGCAAGGACGTGGGTCCTGTGTCCTACTGATCAAGGGCCATGCCCACAGAGGCATATCCACCAGGCTCATGAGAGATGAGCAAGGAGTTGATGCAGTCCTGGATCTACTACCCACAGCTGTTGCTTGCAATACCAAGCGCCCCATCTACAGGGAAGCAGAGAATACCTGGTGAAAGTCAGACCTGGGCTTTTTCCTGGGGATCTGAGAACCTGTGATTCTTCTCACTGGCAAGACCCTCTACAAATCTTGGAGATATCACTTGATAAGCTCACTAGGACACCATTTGAGACATACCTACGCTAAAAGTTATGCATTATCTGTTATCCAAATCTTTTTTTTTAAAGATCTTATTTATTCATTCAGAGGGAAAGAGACAGAACGAATAGGGGAGAGAGGCAGAGAGAGAGAGGGAGAGGGAGAATCAGACACTTTGCTGAGTCAGAAGTCCAACATGGGGCTCAATCCCAGGACCTGGAGATCATGACCTGAGCTGAAGGCAGGTGCTTAACCTTCTTAGCCACGCAGGTGCCCCTTTGTTATCCAAATCTTACTAGGCATCCTCTATTTTTATGTAGCCATACTACTTGGTTGGACGCAACAAAGAGTGTGGGTGCACTTAGACCCTGGCCTCAGGCAGCTGAGAGAGACCCCAAAGATGAAATCACACCAGGCCCTTGGGGAACGCTGTTGTTCCCCAAGGAACTCTGTGTTCAGAGTTTCTATGACTCCCATGCCAGGCCACACACAGAGCAGGAGTGAGGTGCACAAGGAGGACCGTGTGTCATTCTTCTTCCCCACTTCTATAACTTAACCAAACCAAAACTCCCTAATATGCACCTTCCGTTAAGAAGGTAGTAATTGTCAGAGTTTTGGTTGACTTGTCAAAATTACGTGAAATCAGCTGCCTAAATTGTGAAATATGTTGCAATTTGGATGTTCTCTAGTAAGGTAAAAAAATTGCAGTTTGTCCTCAAGGAAGAAAATAAAGCCATTGAAAAGCTCTTAGGTGCTACCATGTCTAATAAATGTGTGCCCACCCCCTAAAGCAGTTTTCATCATGCTACATTAAATACACAAATGTGTGCCACATTGCTAGACCCTAGCATACAGAGCTCTTCTTTCCAGAAAACTAAGTATCAAGGAGCAGGGAAATTGCTTGTGCCTGGGAATTTATCCAAACTTAGCACTTGGCAACCTCCAAACTCACTGTCAAAGGCTGTTCATTGCAGGCTTCAATGTGACACACACATGCACACACATGCATACGCACACACACACACACACACACACATACACAGAGGCTGCCCAACCTGAAGCTGGCTTGGGCACCTGAGCCAACCCCATGCAACTTCCCCAGAGTGACCTTGTACCCCATTCAGGTCATCAAATGTGGTGGGTAGGCTTTCAGGTTCCCTCCTATGACAGAAGACACCCTCTTGCAAAGTGGGATTCATACCTTTTCCTCTGCAAATGGCACCAGTGGTTGATGAAAAGGAAAGAAATACTTTTTTTGGGACCAGAAAAGAAAGTCCAAGGAAGTATCCAAAAACTTATATTCTATTCTAATAACATGCATGGATTTTGCATTATACTTTATAATATATACATTTTGGTATGACTCTAAAATATCCAAAATTATTTATATCTGAGTAAAATTTTCACTCCAGGAAGTAGCCCCAAAGTCTATCCTCTGGCTTCCCATATGCCCACCGCTGTTCACATTTTAACCACTGATCTGGGCCAATACACATGGACCAAGAGCGGGGCAGGTGCCTAAGGAGTTTCTGCCCTGTCTCCTGAAAGTTCACCATGGCAAAGCCAGCAAAACTGCATTTGGAAAAGATGTTCTCACCTCTCTGCAGGATTTCATGTATGTTATCATAGTTTACTCCAATGGAAGGAAAGACCAGCCAGACAAGCTAAATGATTCATTTATTTCAGATCCTCTGAGATTGTGGTTCCTTGGTCATTTTATGAGCCCTGGTAGTTCCATGAGTAAGCATCTTCCAGAGCCAAGGAGAACTTTTAAAATGTGCAAAACTGTTAAAACTATCATTTTTTAAAAATTTTTTTAAATCAACTCATTCCAAACAATGTTTCCCCACACCCCCATGGTATTGATTTTACTGTCAGAATAGTTTTGACTGAAGTAACTATTAAAATGCCCAGAGCTAGATTCCTTCATGTTGTTGCACATTGGGTGTTCTCTCACTGTTTTTGTTGAGTGGTGTTCAACTGTATGACTAGATCATAATAACAAAGGTTTGATGCTTTTAAATTTGGACTTGTTCTGTCATAATTAAGTTTGCTACTTAGTGACACTTAATTTAGAGACACAGAATAATGAACTTTATAACCTGTAACTTGTTAAATTCTACTGAGGATTTAGTGAGTATTGAATGAATGAATGAATGAATGAAAAAATCTACCCTACAAAAGAAAGATAGCCTACAATTATGGAATTTGGGTATTTTTACCATAGGATATTTAAGGTATTCTTAACATAGAATATTTAAGAAAACAAAAAAAATAAAACAGGAAAATAATTTCCTAGCAAATCATTACCTAGAGGTAACCATGATGGAAATTTTGATGTATTTGCTTGTATAATTAAAATCATGTTTTACATATACTTTTTTTCTTAACATTTTATTATGAGGATTTTCTCGTTATTCAATTATTTTTTAAAACATGATTTTGATGGCAGTATATTGTTTTAAAATATGGATTATCAAAATGAATTTAATTATGTCACCATATGATTTTTAGTTATATAAACTATGTATAAAGCTGCAATGAACATCCTTTTAGAGAGAGAGAGATAGCAGTAGAGGTAGAGATCTGTGTCCTTAGTGTGAGTTCTTTCATGTGGTATTACTAACCCAAAGCTATAAAGAAAATCTGAGACCCTTAATGCCAGGTTGCTTTCATAAAAATAACAATTTTCTCTGTATCCATAGAATAAGCACTGATCAAACTCCCTGCATACTTACCAATAAAATATTAAGAATTAAGATTTTAAAATTCCTCCAATTTTCTAGGTCAAAAAAAAAGTCTGAAAGGGCATTGTATTGATGTTTAATTCGAGTTTTGAACTGGTGACTATCTGAATTTGTTTTTGTGTCTTTCCTGTGTTTTCTTATTATGAGATATATCTTCTGGATCTTTAAAGACTTTTATCTAACATTAATATAAAATTTGTCATATCTGTGGTTTAATCTGTTGATATTTTTGCTCTCTGTCCTTTTTCTTTGGTTTATGCTTAGAATGTGTAATGTGGTCACATATATATATTTACCGACACACTTTTTCCTACTTACATTAGTTTAACATTTACCTTTTTCGCAATCTAGAATTTATTTTTGCAAAAGGCTTGAGGCAAGACCTCACCTTTTCTTTTTCACTGGTGGCCTCTCAGAGAATAATTTTGAATAGTCACCCACTGACTGTTAATTAGGACTTGGGTATTCAGAATGCAAATTGTTATGCTGTTAATTGAAGTCAACAGCTTCTGAAAGAAAATGGTGTGTCACATGTCCAATGGCTAGATTAGAACTTTATTTCATTATGTTTTATAATAAATTATTATAATTAAGTTGAGATAATTCCCTGTTTTAAGAGAATCCATATTTATTGTCAGAATTTTAGAAGAATACTTAAGAATATTAATTTGTTTTTTACATAAAACACAAACGTAGAAACTTTTGGATACACGTTCTAATATGGAAAATAACCCAGAATCTTATAAAATAGATATGTTCCTATATTTTCTTAGTCATTCTTTCTCCATTAGCTTTCACATAGTTTGAATTTAACTGTGAGTATGGATTTTAAACATGATTAATGCAGGTAAAATTGAGTTTTTGGTATAAAACATTACGCAACCAAAGAGATCTTCCAGTTGATGATTATTGCTTGTTTCAATTAGCATGAATGAATTAACCCATCAGTAGAAGCTTGAAGGAACCAGTGAATCACTGATTTTAAATGTATGCAAAAATGTCTTGCCGTGAAATTGGCAATAATGTTTCTCTATTCAGATTAAAAAGGGGGAAATATATTTTGTCGAGTATCTACATTTCTTGGCAGAGTGTCCCAATCATATATAAATGTTAGGCTTTACTAGCTAGCACTGGAATAGAGCAAAACCTGTGATTATTTCAACCATCTTTGAAGGTGGTACTAAAGCCCCCATAAACTGCTCAGTAAGGATGTGATACATCGCCTGATGGGGGAAGAGGGGTGGGAGGGGAACTGGGACAAACTGGGGAAATGCTGCGGGGCCAAGCTGGTGGCTTTAAAAATCTTTCCGATAATCCAAGTGGACCACTGCATTCGGAATGTGAACTCACAGAGGGAAAATGCAAGTGTGTCTTCCTATCAGGGGTCAAAAAATGATGCCCCTATGGCTAGAAAAAGGCAGTGGGTGTATTTTCCACATTTGCATTTCATGACTTTAGGTGGGGCATGAGATTTTTCAGTTTGCCTAAATATCACTCCTTCTCCAGCTTTGCTGCAGCCGGTTTGCACATTCATATCACCAGCGCTCTTCCAGTGAGACATTTGAAAACTCAATTTACAACTCTATTTCCCTACTCCCTAAGTGCCTGGCTTCTGTTTTTCTATCATCTGAATGAGGTTTCAGGTAATCTTTTCCAGAAGTGTAAATGAGCGATATGCTGTCCATTCTTACTTATCTAAAATTGTCCTTCTGTTTTCCTCAGCTGTTTGTAAAAATACTGAGTCCTAAAAGCTTTGTCTTGAAGCCCTGTATGATGTCGCCTCATGGTTCCATATTACCTGGTTGATAATGCTGGATGGATTTTGGGAGGAGGAAGTTATTAATTCTGTTCAGAGCTTGTAGAGTCCTGTATACAAGTGACTTTTTTTAAAATTAATATACAAGGTATTATTAGCCCCAGGGGTCCAGGTCTGTGAATTGTCAGGCTTACACACTTCCCAGCACTCACCATAGCACATACCCTTCCTCAATGTCTATAACCAACCACCCTTTCCCTACAGCTCTTCCCCCAGCAACCCTCAGCTTGGTTTGTGAGATTAAGAGTCTATCAGTTAGGAAACACTTCTTTCATTAGGCTTTTGATTACTGCCTCTATTCTTGCTGACTCTGAGTAATCCTACAATCCTGAGAGGGAGACTTTGCTCTCCACCTTTTTATTTTCTCAGGCCCTTCTGCTATATTGTTCACAAATCAATTTCTCTTTTCCATAACTTCTAGGGATGATTCTGTAGGTGGTCCCATATAACAGCGATTCAATTTGCCCCAAGGGTTAATGCTACTCTTCGCCCCGTTTGCATTTTCCCAGTAGTAAGTCTGTTTGGAAGGGTGCAGTTCCCATATCTCCCACAGCAGTCCACTGTCATTTTTCAGGGCTAAAATGAGGCTTCCTCTTAGCCCTATTGTCTAGGTCTCCTCACATTCCAGTTTCACTTCAATGATGGAAACAGAAATGATTGGCACTCTATTTACCAACAGGTATCTTCTAAGGAGAGATAAAGAATAGAGGAAGATAAGATGGATCTGTATCGAGGTACCTACCATCGGTACACAAAGATGGGATGCAGAAAGAGGGAAAATAAATTGATCCTTTTTTATTACATCCGAGAAAACCGTGCCTACGATTCTACGCAAGAAAGACAGTGATGAATCTCAGTTTACTGTTGCTTTTGAGAGAGTGCTTTGCTCTTGAGTTTTGACATGATGCTTATAAAAAAATATTAAGAAGATAGAGGAAAAGTAGAACGCATAGTACACGGAGGGAGACCAGCAGAAAGTAAGAAGGAGGCAAGTCATGTATCAGACAGATTACGGTCATTAATTTAAAGCTGAGTACCTCCTAAAGATAACTGGAGCATCAGATCAGCAACCCAAAACTTGTCTGCAACACATTTTACTATGATTTATGTGGGTAATGGAAGAATTGCTTTTGGTAATTTCTCTTTGCTTATCTACAAAGACACTGTACTTAAACCTCTACCATCCTGATCCCATTCTCGCTCTTGGTTTGGTTTTGTTGCTGTTGTTTTGCTATTATTTTGCCACCTATTATGGACACACAAGAGCTTCCAAGGACAGGAAATAACTCCTGTCTTTTGCTTTCTTTTTCTCCTCCTGTGAAGTTTACTTACAATTTAGACAGGAACGAGGCCGACTGATTCTGTCGTTGGTATGAGCTCCTACTTATTTTGGCATTACAGTGGAAAGGTATGTGATCCACATGCTTTTCCCCTCAGATGTGCTTAGAGAATGTTTCATTGATTCTTTCTTTTTTCTGGCCAGTAAGGTTGCGGTTCTTAGAGAACCAGTTACCAACTGGCGTTAACATTTGTGTGGAGTTTTGATTTTACGGCATTATTTTGAGGACAGGATATGAAAATAGCTCTTTGTATTGTATACCATGGAAGAAAAATGAAATCCTCTTTAAAACACATAGTGGATTGGGGCGCCTGGGTGGCTCAGTTGTTGAGCCTCTGCCTTCAGCTCAGGTCATGATCCCTAGGGTCCCAGGATTGAGCCCCAGGTCATAGGGGCTCTCTGCTCAGTGGGAAGCCTGCTTACCCCTTCCCCACCCCACCCCCCTGCTTGTGTCCTCTCTCTCTCTCTCTGTCAAATAAATAAATATCTTTTCTAAAATGTTGGATTTAAATTGATATCTTACAGTTGTCTTATAGTCCATGAAAACTCCCTGTATAATTCAGTTCCTTTGTCAAAATATTGCTCCTACAGTATAAATGGAAACATTTTCTGTGTAATATCTCAAATACAGGGATTGGGAGTTGAGACAACAGGGTCTCAACAGTTTTTCAATGGGCATGTCATTACCTCTTATCCATCACCATTGGCAATGTTTCTAAATTATTTGCATGATCTGAAATAACAAAAAAA
>ML106824.1:40405-56272 GCA_003697995.1 Taxidea taxus jeffersonii
GAGATTCATAATGTACATTATTTTATTATAGAATCAGAAGTTCTTCAGTTCAGTAACAACAAAAATTCAAATGATTTCTTCTTGAGTTTAATGCATATATTTATATATATATTTTTTTACATAAACTCTACCCCCAACGTGGGGACTCATGACTCTGCAGTCAAGAGCTGCACGCTCTACTGACTGGGCCAGCCAGGAGCCCATATTTTATTAGTTTTTTTATCTTTTCATAATTTGGAGGAGTCAGCTTAACCGTAGCCAATAAGTGGATTTTTTTAAATTTATTTATTATTTAGAGAGAGAGAGAGAGAGAGCACAGGCAGGCAGAGAGGCAGGCAGAGACAGAGGGAGAAGCAGGCTCCCTGCTGAGCAAGGAGCCCGATGTGGGACTCGATCCCAGGATGCTGGGATCATGACCTGAGCCGAAGGCAGCCGCTTAACCAACTGAGCCACCCAGGCGTCCCAATAAGTGGATTTTCTATTTCAACTCAATCTGAGTACAATTTCCAGGTGATCAAGATCTTTAGACCATTTGCATTTATTATAAAAACTGTATTAGCTAGGTCTTGATTTATGGTTTTTATGCTTTCTGTAGTTTAGTTTCTCTGCTTCTTCTTATGCACTTGATTTTATGCACAGACACGTGGTTGGCTGTTACACAGTTATTCATTGCTGCGTGACAAACCCCCATAAGCAGCATGAAATAAGACAGTAACAGTTCTTGATTGTTGCTGTGTTTCATGATCCTAGAGGTTCTTCTTCTGGGTATTCAGGGGGCTGCAGGCAAAAGGTGGCGGAGGCTAGGTAGTTCTCAAGTGCTTCCCTCATATTTCTGACAGGCAGTACTGGACGTTAGCTGGACCGCATGAGGGCTTTCAGCCCAAACACCTACATGACCTCTCTTTGCGCCCTGGACATTTTCACAGAATGGTGCCTGGGTCCAGGAACAAGTGTCCTGAGAGAGAGAGAGATACAGGAGGAACTATGCAGCGTTGCCTTTTGTGACCTAGCTGTGGAAGTCACTGAATGTCACTTTCATCTTATACTTTTAGCTGAGGCACTCAAAAAGGCCTACCACGTTCTAGAAGAGCATGTGGGATAGGAAATATATTGTTGTGACCATTTTTGGAAAAGAAAATCTTCCCTGATAGGCATTAGATTGTTACTAATGGTTACAGAAACGTTCTTAAACATATATTACTCATCTGTAAAAGGGACTAAAACCCACTAATTTTTTGTCTTCTTTTTGGAATATTAGGGGTTTTTCCCTGTTTTTTTAAATTCATTTCTCATTTTGCATTAACTTAATATAAAAGTATAAAATCTTTAAAAATATTTAATGATCTCTATCAAAACATTGTGAAGCATTAATTTTGTAACACTACTCAGAACACTTGTTAGGACTTACTTTTTCTCTATACGTAACTGATTTCATGCTCCTTACAATTCTTTATAACTTTATTTCTTCATTCTTCCTTTACTGACTTTATTTCTTATTGTTCTGGTATGGATCATCACTTGGATTATTTAGGAAGTGTTCCTATATGGTACATGTTCTAAGTGTTTGCATTAGTATTTATTGTTGCTTTCTACGTTGCTGCACAATAACTTGGTTTCTGTATAGCTTTGGAGCCATGGTATTTTCCCTTCAGAGATTCGTGCCTTGCCCTCTGCTTGGTGTGGGCACTCATGGCAGAAGTGAGTCCTCTGTTCTCCAGTGTGACCAGTGCACTCCACAGGCTACTGGTCTACAGAAGCAAAAGAGGTGCCAAGCTGGGTGCCACTACTGTGCTGAGGACTGTCTCCACGTCCAACTCCAATGGGTAATGGGACAACAGTATCTTCCATTTATGTCTTCGACATATGGGGCTTTTGGAGAGCATGTCTTCCTTTGATCCCAGTCAATCTACATTATGTCTAATAGAAATTCTTTATTGGTTCTGGCATTGAAAGTAGCATTCAGCATCAAGTTTCTAGAACATAGAGAGCTCTCTTCTCCATTTTGGGAAGTCCTGTTGTCATCAGGAATTTGATGGGATGGAGTTATCTACTTGTGGTAGCATAGTTACCTATCTTAATAATCCCCTATTTTCTTCTGAGTTAAGAGAGGAGAAATTTCTGGTCTCCTTAGCAATTCATATTATAAGGAATGACTACTCTACATTAAAAAGCACTTCACGGGCATGACAACTAGAATCAAAGTATGATCCTGTGTTGGATTCCAGTTCAAACAGATTAGCACTAGCAGAAATTTGGGGGTAAATTGAAAGTTTAAGTAGGACTGGGTTTTAGATGTTGCAAGAATTTATTGAAATGAGATACAGACTTCCTTAGCTGAAAAAAATCACAAAAAAATCTATGTTTTGTATTATCTTATTTTGAAAAAACTGCACATGCCTGTGTGTGTGTATTGGGAATCATACCCTGCAATGTGATGGTGGCCATCTCTAAATGGAGAGATGACAGTTTCAATCTGCACCTTTTCTGTATGTATCTACTTTCTATATCGTGCACATACTGCTTTTTAACAATAAGGTACCAGTTTTATTTTTCAAAAGAAAAAAATGTTATATTTTCTTAACTTCATGGGCCTATGTAAAATGACTTGATGACAGTTAAGTGGCTTATTTTCCTCTTAGAAGAAAGAAGGACATGCAGACAAACTTTTGGTCTGCTATCTGATTAAAAAAAAAAAAAGAGCTGGAGTTACTGAGAAAATCAATACAGATGTCCTCTAAGTGCATCTAGATTTTATTTTCATGTTATTCAATTTCTACATATATGTCAAGGAAGTTCTTAGAAAGCCAAGAAATTGTTCATAAAATAGTCCTTATTTTTCTGCACTCTCCTAAAATCTCTGCTTGTATTAGTAGCAACGAAACGCATACAAGCAGGGTTGGTGTCATGGCTGTGGCTGTCAGGGAGCCCCAGGCCCTCTGCAGGAGTGTTTGATTACAGGGCCTCATGTCCTTTGTAACAAGTGCTAATAAAAATAATAAAATCTTCGCAGATTTCATGTCCATCTGCTTTGAATATGTTCTTGGCAAATGACATGTTCTGAGCTGGTGGCTGAGACACAACAATAATAAAGTTATATGATTGTTGGTGGAGAAGTTTCATGAGCTTGCACAAATTAATTTAAAAATATGCAATATGGGTAAGATCCCTGTTCTCATACCAATTGTTTGCTGTCTGAAGGAGTCAGGCATTAAATTAATAGATTAATAAGGAAATACCAGGTCGCTGTGGGTGCTGTGAGGAAAGCAAGCCAGACTTAAATGATATGGAATCTAGGGAGAATTCCCTTTTGTTTCAGGAAATTGGTGCTGGCCCTTAATCTGGGGTTTGATTGTCAAGCTCCAGTAGAGGGAACAGTGGTACAAATGCTCCAAGGTGGAAACAGCTAGGAATATGACAGGAACCCAGGAGGAAGGTTGAAATGAAAGGTGGTCAGGGGCCAGACATGAGCCCCATGGGCAGACCTGCTCCTTCTAACTGTGCAGCTCGGGCCAAGAATGCAACAGAGACCAACATGCTGTAGGCCTGAAGAGCTAGCGTTGGAGAGTAAACTCACAAACTGCTGACTGAACTATGCTCTCCTCTTCTACCTTGACAAATATGTCTTCACAAAGAAAAGATTCTTAAAGAATCTTAAAACTAAGATTTGTATGACTGTCAGCAAAAGATTCCAGATCATCAAATTTCACTACTATTAATTATTTTTGGATGCTCTGTAAATGGGTCAGTGATCTTGTAGTCATAAGGTAATAAAAACCTTTATCATTTCTAAGCTATTAGATTGTTCCTCCTTAGATTTTATTTTTTTTTGCTTTCATTTTGACAGAACCACTAATTAAGCAAGTTTAAATAAAGAACAGTCACAAAACATATTTTATTGGCAGCAATCATCTAAAGAATTAAAAATAAAACATAATTGTATTTAAAGTGTACAAAATTTAAATATGTCACCAAGAATGTAAGCTGAAGCAAGTTTAACAAGTTGAAAAATATTTACATATATTTAAAAAAATGTTTATCTAAAATATCCAGAATTACTTATTACAAAGAAAAGGGAAAGTACTAATTATAATACATGTGTATCAAAATTATTTATTTTAAAATGTAATTATATTTTATATAAATGTACATTAATGTTCATTTTAGTTTTTATAAATATGTCTATGTTAGATTTTATAAATATAATACAGTACTGGTATTCACTGTTGAATGTCTGTGAAAGTAAAGAATCAGGATCATGTTTCATATGTGTGACATCTAGGCCAACTTACCAATAAATTGAAGACAGAAATGAATGTTTTGATATTACAAAATGTTTCTTGGCTGCCATATAGGACTGTTGCGTATAACGTGCCAAACTGTGAGTACATTTGGAATCACAAATGAGAACAAGAAAAGAAGTAAAATAGACATTGAGCACTTTGAAAAGAAAGTAGACACTTAGCACTTTGGAGAAATAATGTTTCATTATGTAAGTATCTGTTGCATCTGTATTCTCTTAGAGGAAGGACTTGACAGATGAGTTAGTGAGTCTTCTCTCCAAAGTATTCCAGTCCTCTCTGGTCCCTAAAGAAGTGCTCATCGCTGCTGGTGGTGGCCACACAGCCTAGATCTTTGCACCACTTGGACAAAAAGGAGCCCTTGCTTTAAAGGCAAAGGTAAATAGATGCTGACGAGTGTTTCTGTGGGCTTGAAATGTTGGTACTCACAGGGTTACCGAGTGCACCAGGAGCTGGCAAATTTTTCTGTAACGTGCCACATATTTTTGGCTTTTTGAGCCTTACAGTTTGGACCAGCTAGCCAATACTGCGATTGCAGAAGCAGCTTTGCCAAGGGGAGAGTGAATGGATGTGGTGGCGGTGCCACTGCTGAACTCCGGGTCCCAAGTGAGAGAGGCACCCGCGTGTTCTTCAATAAATGGGCCACGAACATGTTTTTGATGTGCTCACTGGTGGGGCTAAGGCAGAGGCCCCACTGCCTCATTCTAAAGGGAGGCTCTTCAGTAGGGCAGGGAAAGCTGTTGAGATTTTATTCTAGGTAGGATAAAGAGCTGTTGCAGGGTGTCAACAGGAATGTGTTACAATTTTAGTTCTGTTTCAAAAAGGTCCCACTGACTGCTGTTTAGGGAATGAATGAGGTACTGTGAAAACACAGAAAGGAAGAAAAAAGAATAGAGATTAGTTAGTCCTCCCAGGGGAAATGAGTAAACATTTTCCAGAACAGATGACATGTGATAAGGGTCACAAAGAGTAAGTTGGATTTTGCCAGACACTGGCACAGGCATAGACAAAAGTATGTGCAAGACTCAGCAAATATTAGGGATGATTAAAAAATTCCAAGTGACTAGAAAAGACTTTCATGTGTGCGAGAGAGATCAGACCAGAAAACCTTCTGGTCTGTGTACAAATGGGGTGCTGGACTGGGAGAAGCAAATCAGGACTGGCAGCGACTTTTGGTGGGGGAAATCCAGGTTTTATTTCTTGGAAGAGAACTGGGGCTGGAGTGTGAATTTGGGACTGGAGCAAGAGAAAAGTGTTCTTGCTCATGTGGTCATTGAAATAGGAGGTAAAGCCAGGATTGTAGGAATAGAGGGGAAGTTTGTTTCAGAAGATATTTTGGAAGGAACTCTGATGGGATTCAGTGACTGGTTTTACGATGGGCATGAGTTCAAAGGAGGCATGGCTCTGACAACTACCTAAGGAACGTTAAAGGGGTGGCACATTGCTCTGGGGTAGAAAAAGGGGAGCAATACAGTGACTTATGGTTTGGACCCCGGAGCTGAATCTGGTGATGGTGGAGGGGCTGGGGGACATCCAGAAGCAATGTCCTACAGAACACTGAGGTTAAGAATGGGGGAAGTCAGCAGAGAGCAGTAGCAGCTGACGCACCAAAGAGCCTGAGAAAACCCAGGGAAAGTCAGATAACAAAGAAGAGGACAAAGAATGGCTATCTGGTTAAAACCAACCAATGGGTGGTTTGAGGAGAGGATATTAAGAAAATGAATGCTTTCTAATCCTTGGAGTAATTTTGTGGCTCACTATGTCTCATCCATTATGTTACAGGGGAGTTGGTCAAGCAGAGATACATAAGCCTCTCCCTCACATTACAAAATGGCTGGTGTTTAGTTAGGCGTAGTTTAAATGTATAGTCTACAAATGATGCCCATTATAAAGGGGATGCTAAGATCCCAGGAGGGAGAACCTCTAAGTACACTGATTTTTAAAGCTCTATTTTTGTAAGAAAATTATCAGTACAATGTCTCATACAAAACAGTGTGGGCAAATGTGAAGCCTTCTAATACAGTTATTATTTCTCAGAATGTAATCTTACACTTTAAGTTACATTTTTGAAAAAGTAACTTAGTATTCTCTTGCATAAGTGACAACAGATTGGCTTTTCCTGCTTTAAATTTAGTTCATTTTTTCTTGCCTTGTTCCTAAGGATGCTGCAAAAAAGCATGAGTAAATGTCCATAGCTATGGATACATATGTATCAGCCATTAAGTAAATGTTGTCCAGTGCCTACAGTCTAAAGGAATTTGAACAGTGAAACCTCCTTCATTCATTCATTTAAAAGTTGCTGAGTGAGTACTATGCGCCAGGTACTGTGTTCAGTGTTGGGGAGCCTCTATGCTCATGTGATTTGCATCTAGTAAAAACAAAGGAAATGCAACATACCAAAAAACAGAACTGGAATTCTGTTTTGTATGCAAAGGCGTAATTATTGAGTAATCATGGTAGGGGAGATTTTGTGAAGTAGGGTAAGTTGAAGATCTAAGTTTCCTAGTATAATTCTATAAAGTGGATCCTTCCTGTCTCTTTCCCTGTAGTACACTTTGACTCTTAACTATAAGGGAGATTGGCAGAAAAATTATAAACTTCTGAGTCAGATGTATCAATCCATTTCCAAATCCCAACTCTACAGATAACGTTTTAGGCCATTTGCATGTGCTGCTTAACTTCTCTGAAATTTCTCCTCCGGCAAATGGATATAATTTATATCTACCCCAGGGATCCATGCCAATTAAATGATATAACATTTATAAAGCATTGATTAAGTATCTGACACTTAGAAAATGCTAGAATAAATATTGCTTCATGGGGATGGTGGTGAGGGTAGGGTGGGGGAAGCTTGCACTATGTGCTGTAGGATCTTTATGGGTCTTGGTTAAACTTAGTTCAACCTAATACATTTATTGTGTTTTGAATAAATAACCTTATTGTCTATGTTTATTTGCCTAAGGATAACAGATAATTTCTTCTAAAGTGCAAAGTGAGATTGCCTAGTTTAGGCATATTTTCAGGCAATTCTTTCTCAGAGGGAAGAACGAGGGCTGCCAGGGACAAAGGAACAGAGAAACAGACTTGACAGCTCTGGTTTGGTAGTTAATCTAGGACAATCTGTGACATTTGTTATAGCATGCTTTTCTCTAGTGGATTTATGTATCATTACCTCGATTAGATTATAAACTGTTAATAAATTAAGACTCTGTCTTACTTGCAGAATCTACAACACAATAGATATCCAGTAAGAATTTGACTATTTGGGGGTGCCTGGGTGGCTCAGTGGGTGAAGCTTCTACCTTCGGCTCAGGTCATGATCTCAGGGTCCTGGGATCAAGCCCCACATCAGGGAGCCTGCTTCCCCCTCTCTCTCTGCCTGCCTCTCCATGTACTTGTGATCTCTCTCTTTCAGTCAAATAAATTAATAAAATAAAATAAAAAGAATTTGACTATTTTATTGTTGTGAGGTGGAGAGTGTAAAAAGATTATAAAATTCATAATCCCTTATCCAAAATCCTTGAGGCAGAAAGATATGTTTTAAAATTAAGATTTTAAAAAAAACTTATGTATCTATCATATCATATCTGTATCTGTATATCACTATATACTATATATAGTGTATTGTACACTGTATATAACCATCGGTATCTGGCCAGCACCCCAAAACCCAACACTTCATTATATATTCAGAAAAACTATGATTGCTTATGCTAAGTGAGATAAATAAGAGGTGTAAAGAGCAATACATTGGTTCAGGTTAGGTTTGCCACCAGATGTGTTAAAAACTACATTTTTATTTTCAAATATTTTAGGAAAAAATGTTAATGTCACAAGTTGTGGAATGATCTGTCATTATCTAAAATATCACTGAGGAGACTACAACATATGGCTTCATTTTTTAGTATACTTGATTTTTAAATAATCATTCACTAAATTTGATTTTTAAAAAATCATTCACTTTTAAGAGAACAGATATCTTTTGATAAAATATTTCAACCAGATTTTGATTAGAAATTTTTCAAATTGTTCTAAAACTAACTCTTAAAAGAAGCATTTCTTATGATACCTTTTTGAAAAGATATTATGATAGTTGCTTATAGATTAATTCATTTTCACTTAATCTCGTAATCTGCACAATACATTGGCTCTTAAAGAATAGGTGGATTTATCAACTCACTTTATTTTCCAATCCCCGTGATCAGCCAGAATATCAGTTTATTTCTAAGATGAGTATGGGTATATGGGTTGCTATTGAATGTCTATAGTGTTCTGGGTGCAGGTACAATTTTTACAAGTTTTAGAGGGATCTGTAAAAGTCAATGGTTATATGATTGTGGTATGAGCATCATGAAGTATGGTTCCAAAACTACACTGTTTTGTTTCTTTGCTTATGAGAGCTTCCCTCAACTTGCAAGGTGGTTTGCTATATATGATCCAGAAAGACTTTGCTCTATGAATTTTTTATTTGTTTTATTGGTTCCTGATGCAGAAGGGAAAATAAGTACATCTGAGAAATTTTCCATTTATTTTCCCCTTAACACGTTTGAATCATCCGCTTAGCATTGGACTTGGTCTTGGTTTTCTGTGTATATCTAAAGTTTTTAAAACTAGAGAACCAAGACCAAGTTCCAAAAGTCTGTGATCAAGACAACTTACATGTCCTAGTTTGCTAGGAGGGCTGCTGTATACAAAGGGCTACAGATTGGGGGTTTAAACAACAGAAATCTGTTGTCTCACAGTTCTGGAGGCTGGGAGTCCAAAACTAATGTGCCAGAGGGGTTGGTTCCTTCTGAGGCTGTGAAGGAGAGTATGTTTTATGCTTTTCCCCTAACTTCTGGTGGTTTTCTGTCAACCTTCCATGTTCTTTGACTTATATAGATGCCTCTCCTCCATCTCTCCATTCATGTTCACATGGCATTCCCCCTATCTGTATATCTGTATCCAAATTTCTCCTTTCTACAAGGGCACCAGTCATACTAGATGAGGGGTCTACTCTCCTCCAGTGTGACCCATCCATCCATCTTTCTTTCTTCCTTTCTTTCTTTCTTCCTTCCTTCCTACCTTCCTTCCTTCCTTTCTTTCTTTCTTTCTTTCTTTCGTTTCATCTGCACAACCCAATTTCCAATGAAGGTCACATTCTGACGTATTGCAGGTTAGGACTTCAACAAATGAATCTTGGAAGGACATGATTCCAACCATAACACTCAGGCAGGCCAACAATGGATATTTATGATGCTTTGGACTTTTAAAAACTGATTTATGTCTCCAAGGAGTTTTTTGTTTGGAACTGAACAGATTATTAGAAGACTCAAAATTATGAAGCCCATCCAAACCATTAAAGGCTCACAGTGACAGCGAGGTCCTATGACAATGTGTCTAGTCTGGGTGCTCTGTCCTGGAACAGTGATTTTAGAGGCAAAAAGGAATTGGATTTTGTGATTCGTTTAGTTGGAGACAAAACACATTTATTGATTCATTAGTCTCAAGAATGTGGAAGGTAAAGGAAAGAGTACTGGATTGTGCAAATCACAATCCAGTACTTTTATTATAAATTATTTATGGCCTATAAGGATTTTCTAGCATGTTCGAGATTAATATTGTCTCAGACTTGTATGGATTATATTTGCCATCTAAAATTTTCTTGTTGTGTGGGTGACTGGACTTGCTTTGACTATTGATTTTTATGTTGTTTTCAGGAGACACAGGTTTATTTTTTAAATTTTATATCATAATTTCTTGCCTTTCCTTCAACTCCAGCTTCTTTCTCCCAGTATCAGGTGAGAGATAGCTAAGACAAAGACTGCTGTTTTAGGGCAAGAAGTTATTCAGATTTAAATAATCAGTGTGACAGCACCTGAGGACTAGGAGTTGGAATCCAGAGTAATGAACCTGCTTTTCCCCCATAGCTAGTGAAAAAAAGATGAATTAATACTATAATATGCCTGATAAGGACAACCTCAGGTCTGTAGTTCGACTTAAGCTCTGGCTACTGTGGGTTTCCAGTGGCCAATGCCTAGTAGTGTCTTTTCATGAAATTATTTGCCAAACATGTGGCAGCCCCTTGTTACACAGAGGCACATCACTGTCCATGGTTAACACCCACCTGTTGCAAGGTACAGCCCATGCAGGAAGAGTCATGGAAAATATCGTCTGGATTTGGAATCAGAAGACTCTCAGTGGAGTCTTATGTGACAATAGGAAAGTCATTGAACCTCTAGGAGATTATAATCTATCTCCTAGTGTTGTTGGAGCATAAAACATGGGAAATCATACTGGGAAATATAGTTACCAAGGGGGCACCTGGGTGGCTCAGTGGGTTAAGCCGATGCCTTCAGCTCAGGTCATGATCTCAGGGTCCTGGGATCCAGCCCCACATCGGGATCTCTGCTCAGCGGGGAGCCTGCTTCCTCCTCTCTCTGCCTGCCTCTCTGCCAACTTGTGATCTCTCTCTCTGTCAAATAAATAAATAAAACCTTTATAAAATAAATAAATAAAAAATATATAGTTACCATATATTAATCTGCAATATATTAGGCATTCTGCTAATTGTTTTACACACACCCATTATCCCATAATATTTTCACAGCAACCATGCAGTGTAGATATTTATTATTACCCTTATTACCCTCAGTTTTCAGAAGAGAAAAATAAGATTGAATATTTATGCCAAGGTCACAACAACTTCTAAGTGGCAGAGCCAGAGTTTGTCATTAAAGCCTTGCCTTTTCCTGGTTTTCCATATCATTAAACAGTTTGTACTAGACCATCCCGGGGGGAAAAAATTGGTTATATGAGCCTAGAGCAAGTCATTTCATGGACTAGAAACTCTCTTAATCTCTTCAGGGTAAACTTTGGTTAAAAAAAAAAAAAAAAAACTTTGTATCAGTTACTTCTTTTTCAAACAGCCAAAAAATAAACCAGGCTTAAGAAAGTCTCATTTCAAAAGAATGTCACCATACCAAATAAAGAGATCTATTTTCTTTTCTTACAAAATTTTTTTTTCTTTTTTAAATAGAGGGCATAAAGAACATGGGTTTTACTTTCTTTTTAATGTTAACAAAAAAATACTTGTAAAGGTGAAGATGTTTAAAACATCTCAATCCTTATCCTTCTTGTCCTCAACAGGGGAGTGATAAGAAATGGCTATCTCTAAACATCTCTCAAGACAAGAAATTATTACAACAAGAATCTTTTAGGCTTGCACTGTCACCTAAAATATTCCTAAAATCAAAATTTGAGACTGCTAAAACATGTGTGTGTGTGTGTGTGTGTGTGTGTTTGTGTGTCAGAGAGAGAGAGAGAGAGAGAGAGGAGGCACATGAACTGGCTAACTTTGTTTAAAAAGTAAAAATAATGTTTGGATGATCTTTCATCATATCTGGATGTATTTCATTTTTAAATTTCTCATTTGAATGTCTTATCACCATCCTCTTGTTGAGGCTACAAACAAGAAGAACATACATGGAATATATACTTATTTTGATATGTGAATTTTGCATTCTGAGTATAGTTCTCTAATTCGTATCCAAAGTGGCATGTGTTTTGTTCTTTGGACGCTGTTAAGTAACACACTCATAAGAGTTTAATGCTAAAATGTAACACTCACCTGATACCTCCCCCAAAGATCCATCTGATAAGATGGCTTGGTGGCCTAATTGATATTTCTTTTCCGAAGTAAATATGGCAGTCGGTGGTGATCATGGAGAGACATGAATTAGCAGGATAGCAACATTTACTCTGAACTACTTTATCAATGTGAAAATCATGCTTTTAGATCTAGCAGATATGTGCATTTACAGTTATTTAATTTTTTTTAAAATTATCACTTGCTGATGGTAGAAAATGAATTGTCTTTCAATCTAAGAATACAATCTTGTGCTTTTCAACAATTGTGTGAAATCATATAAAGTAATTTTAATAAAACTTTTCAGAATATTCTACCCTTTATTTGGGTATCAAAGAGAATATTCACAATTTGTTAATTGTGCCATTTGAGGGAGGATCAAGGAAAGCAGAATGGTAATTGAACACAACAATGAGTTCCATTGTCAAATAAAGCTTGATGACTAAGACCCTAAATTTAGGCCTGATCACCTATGCTCACTTTTCATATCAGTTGTATGATCACACTATTGCCCTTTGTGTTTCTTCATATTTAATTCATGTTCCTGTAAAATAGTAATAACTTGTGAGAGCTGTTTTATTGGTGTTCTTTGCATTAATAAAACTCAAAAATATTTCCTGACAATATCATTAATTTTTCCCAGTCATTGTGGACAAGTTTTAATGTTATTAATGTTTATTCATGGATATAGCTAAACACAGTCCAATTGTGTTTATAATTATATCAACATATCTTCTTTTATGTTAATAATTTTATTCTGAATATCATTCTGATAATCAGGTAGAGACTAGAGAGAGGCTTTGGAAGAAGGAGTTAGGAGTTAGATGGCTGGACAAGCAGGGTGTCTTGATTGGTACAAAGTACAAGGCACATTTTTATGTGTGGGGGGTTGAGTGGAGGTTATGGGTATTTCAATACATCAACAGAGACCCTTGGTGAAAAGGGAGAAGGCAGGACTTCTTTAGTGATTACTAAGAGGTCATACTTGTGAGGGAACATTGGTGAGGAACCGTGGTGTTCAACACTTCTTCTCACCCTTACTCGGTGTCGGACTCTGGACCCCTCCACATGAATTACTATCTTCTTGCTTTATAGTCTCCATGTAGCTGCAGAGAGGTTATCTAGAGTTTGAGGAGCAAAGGTTTTTGGACTGAATTAGGATATTTGAATCATGCAATTTATTTGTCCAATTTAAAATTTGTCCAATACAACCAGAACCAGGCAGAAAAAGATGTACACGTTGCACTTCTCTAAATTGTATCAGGGATCAGTATGATTACGAATTAGATATGAAAGTTGTGGTTTTTCCTTTCAAGGGGTACCTATGAACAGTCAAATGTATGCTACAGCCCTATCATCCTGCACCTGGGTGCTCCTTTCTATTCTTTGCTTGCTTGTTATAGATATCACAGTGCTGCTTAGTAATCTACATCAGAAAAATGAGTTATGCTGAAGGTTTCTTTTTACCATAATTGAGTCCTCCTATCTCAGCCTTTCATGCCACTTTGCATACTTTCATCACTGTGAAATTCTAAAGACTTTATGTTTGTGGAAGATACCCAGCATGCCTGTTTCAGGCATCCTGTGAGATTGAAATGTCTGTGTGTATTGACGTACATTTTTGTGTGTGTTTCAGCCTTCTTTTATCTGCACAGCAATTTCCCCTTAAATCATTCCTAAAGGATGCATATCTAGCTGATGTGACATTCTCAGTCAACCAATGTGTTCACACAGGTGCTTGATTGGAAGCATCTGAGACAGTTCTTGGAACTTTACCCTCCATGTACATTTTAACTACTCAAATGGATAGTAAAGATTACCAGATGAACAAAAGCTGACAGATAACTTCAGACTCTGAGAACAGCTTAACTGACATGGATGTGGAATGTCGGTGAGGTACAGCCACAGATTTTGGTCACTGTTGCTTTTCTATTCTTGGGAAGCACAATGATGAGAAAACATCCTAATTTGCAGACCACAGAGGGGAGTCAGAGCACATCAATAACATTTCTCTAGTAAATCTGGAATTTTTTGCTTGATATGTTTTATCAATATTTTTATTAAACTGAAAGTGATCTGCATGTATCTGATCTGGACAGATAATAAGTTTGGGATTTGGTGTGGGAGATTTGTAGGGGACTAACAGTATATTTCTCTCCTTTTGAATGGTGGAGAGTAATCTGGGATGCCTTATGCAACAATGAAGGAACTTTCAGGGGTCGTGGGTTTAGAAATAATGAACATTATAGTCACTTCAAGCAGCACATTTATTTTTGTTTCTATTTATTTATTTACATTGAAGTATAATCAGCATACAATATCCTATTAGTTTCAGGTGTATATCACAGTGATTCAGTACTTTTATACCTTATGAAATGATCTCTATGATGAGTCTAGCTACCATTTGTCACCGTACAAAGTTATCATGTTGTTATAGACTATATTCCCTGGGTTGTGCATCAAGTCTTCATGACTTGTTTATTTTATAACTGGAAATGTGTACTTCTTAATTCCCATCACCTCTTCTGCCTGGTCTCCTTCCAATCCCTCCCCACTCTGGGAACCAACAGTTTGTTGGTTCTATGAGTCAGTTTCTATTTTGTTTGTCCATTTGTTTTATTTTTTTAGATTTCACATAGAACTGTAATCATATGGTATTTGTCCTTCTCTGTCTATCTCACTTAGCATAATACCCTCAGGGTCCATCCATGTTGTCACAAATGGCAAGATCTAATTCTTTTTCATGGCCACATAATATCCCATCACTTGTATTCGTCCTTGCTACCATTCATCTGTCTATGGACACTTGAGTTGTTTCTGTATCTTGGCAGCATTATTTACAATATCCAAGGCAGTGCTTTTGAAATTGGATTTAACCCAATGCTTCAGAGTATAGCTGTATCACCTAGAAATGACACAAAATTTGGTACATATGTCTCTTTGGTCTTTTTTTTTTTTTTTTTTTTGAAGTGGAGTCCTTGTTTTATCTGAAGAACAATTTTCATTCAACAATAAATACATAAAGTATGTTTTTATGGATGTATCATTTTATTTACATATTTCCTTCTTCCCCCAAATAGAGCATTCATATAATTTACTTGATATAAGCAGCTTTCAGAGTTTCAATCTCTTTTTGCGGTTGGGGTGGGGAGGCAGCAAAAAGAGGGGAATCTTCTCTGGGATAATTGGCAACTAGGGCAGAGCCTGCCAGGAAGAGGAGACTACCTGTGTTAAGTGGGGAATCCAATTAGAAAGTACTTTCAATTGCAGCTCCCTGTAGAGTCACTCAGATATCACTGGCCATCCTGATCTTGACCCCAGTTAAGACTCAGTCAGGAAAGCACCATTGTTCTGGAAGTGCAGCCTGTGCAGATAGGTTTCCAGATCAATTAGCACAGCTGGGTGGAGCCACTCTGTCTTGAATTTCGGTTTTCACATTACAGTGTCGTTTCTGCGCAGCCCACTCTTAATACCCCCAAGTCAAAGCTTAAAAGGCTTGAAACCAGTGAGCCTGGAGGTCCTTCCAGTTGCCTTACTTGGCAAGGACAATGCAGTATCAGTGACAACGGCCCAGCAGCCGAGTAGCATGTGGGAACCGCAATGACATTACACACCCATGTCAGTTAAACTGCCTGAGAAACAGGGGTCTAGGTAATCTAGAATGAGACCCAAAAAAAGCGAATGACTTGTTCCAGATCAATAACGTAAAGAGTGGAGTGACTAGAGGAGAACCTGGGTTTCTGAACCCTCATCAACCACTCCCCAACCTGATTTCTTACATGGGTCACTCTCCATCAGGCTTTTGTTTTTATCCTGCTGTGTGCTCGCTGGCTGGATTTGAGAACTATCTCAGTTTTCACTGCATTCCTTCTTTTATATTTCTCCTCAAAGCCTGATTTTAGAGTTGTAAGACTTTCCTCTTCAGTTCACAGTTTTGGGGGG
>ML106825.1:0-20851 GCA_003697995.1 Taxidea taxus jeffersonii
ATATATATACACACACACACACACACACAGTATATATACATACAGTATATATATACACACAGACATATACATATATACACATATATACATATACATATATATACATACATATATATACATATATATGTGTATATGTATATATATGTATACAGAGACAAAAATAAGGGTAAACATGATGAAGGGATAGAATATGTCTGTAAAGATGAAAATTTAAAAAAAAATTCTAAAAAAGGAATTGACAAGAAGTGGTTGAAAAAAGAAAAAAAAAGGAAAGAATGTGATCAGGCTGGAGACTAGAACAAAGCCATGCACTAGATTTAGAGTATATTTTGATCTAGTAGAAGAAATTGCATCCCAAAATTGTAAAGAAAAAAAAAACATTTATGTATACAAAAAACAAGGTTAAATGCAATGAAGGGAGAAAACATGACTAACAATGAAAAATTTAAGAGATTTTTTAAAAAGTTATTGATAAGATAAAATTGTTAAATAGGAAAGAGGAAAAATTTAAAAAGATAGAATAAGAAAAAAATAAAATTAAAAAATTTAACTTTGAAAGACTAAAAGCTCATGGGAAAAAAAGCCATGAATTCTGTGTTGCTTTCTCCTAGCTCTGGAGTTCCACAGTTCTCATTGATTGGTGAACTTGGTCTTGACTCGCTGTTCTTGTTGATATTCTGGGGGAGGGTCCTGTTGCTGTGATGCTCAAATGTCTTTGCCCCAGTTTGAATTGCATTGCCCTTGCCAGGGGCTAGGCTAAGAAATTTGCTCAGGTTTGCTCTCTGGAGTTTTTGTTCCCTGAAAGTTTTCCATAGAGCTTTCCTGTTTCCTGTGTCCTGTTTACCTGAACATCCTCCATAGAGGACGGGAATGAAAATGGCGGCCTCCCAATTTCCAGCCCAGAGGAGATGAGAGCTCGATCCCCACTCAGTGCGCCCTCAGAGAAAAACCGTCAATCCCTCCCATCTTCCTGGTCTCCAGCCGCACTCCGAGCTCACCCAGCCTGTGACTGAGCATTTCTATCTCTGGCGCACCACCCGTTTGGAGTCTCAAAACCCAGCAGATTCCTGCAGTGCGCTTTCATGATGCTCCTCCCAGAGGAAGAAGGAGGGGGTTTCCCCAGATCTGCCACTTGTGGGGTCCCTGCTCAAAGAGCAGTGGTCCAACTGTGCCGCAGATCACAGTTTAAGGTAACCCTGAGCTGAGCGCTCACTCCTCGGCTCCATCTCTGTAGCTGGCTTCCCGCTCTGATACCTGGGAGCTCTGCTACACTCAGACACCCTTGATCCTTCTGTGACCCTGCGGGTCCTGAGACCACACTGTCTCTGCGAGGGCTCCACCCCCCACTTAGCCTCTGGAGCGACGTCCCTCAGTGGACCAGACTTCTAAAAGTTCCAATTTTGTGCTCTGCTGCTCCACCGCTTGCCGGAAGCTGGCCCTCCCCCTGCGGTCTATCTTTCTGTATATCATCTCGGATTCACTTCTCTGCATGTCCTACCTTCCAGAAAGTGGTTGGTTTTCTGTTCCTAGAATTACTGCTCTTCCTCTCTTCTATCTCCTGTTGAGTTTGTAGGTGTTCAGAATGGTTTGATAACTATGTAGCTGAACTCCTGGGACCTGATATTTCCGTCTCCTACTCCTCAGCCATCTTGCCCTGGAGGCCTTCTCTCCATCTTTTACCCTGACTCTAGCCTTTACTTTCTTCCAAAGCTAGATCCTAACCTCTATCCTGAACCTAATGGCTGAGCTCAGCTCTGAATACCTTGTTCACAACCTTAAATCTAGTCATGACTCCAACTTTAACCCTTATACCTGATCTCAAATCCATCCCAGACCCCAACCTTGACAACAATCTTGACTCCCGGTGGCGCCCCTCCCACAGACCCTCCGGAGTTCCTGGGGGAGCAGGTGTTTGTGGTCACTGCAGTGGAGCAGGGCGAGGCACTGCTGCCGGTGTCTGTATCTGCCAACCCTGCCCCTGAGGCCTTTAACTGGACCTTCCGTGGCTACCGCCTCAGCCCAGGTGCGTGGAGAGGTCACAGAAAGGGGTGCAGGTCTCCTGCAATGGAGGGTCAGGCTCCTCACCCTGATCTTCCCCAGCCGGCGGCCCGCGGCATCGCATCCTGTCTGGTGGAGCCCTGCAGCTATGGAACGTGACCCGCGCTGATGATGGCCTCTATCAGCTGCATTGCCAGAACTCGGAGGGCACTGCTGAAACTCTAGTGCGGCTGGATGTACACTGTGAGCCCCCATCATCACCCTAGGAAACTAGGGAGTTCTGGGAGCCCCGCCCCCTAGTAACCACACCCACTCAGGGACTTTTGCCCACTGCAGAGTCTCCTCTTGTGGAAGCTCTGCCTACCTAGGGATGTTCAATCATCCTGAAAGCCTCTCACTTTGGGAGCCTCAACTGTGATGGAGTCATTCTCACTTTGGGAACTCTGCCCACTAGAGAGACCCTATGTGGAATCTGCTCAGACAGGGGGTCACCTACATGGGACTTACTCTCATCAGGAAGCCCTGGGATGCCTGGGTGGATCAGTCAGCCAAGAGTCTGACTTTTTATTTCAGCTCAGATCATGATCTCAGGGTCCTAAGATTGAGCCCTGGCTCCTCTGTGTTCAGGGTGGAGCCTGCTTAAGACTTCAGATTGTCTCTCACTCTACCTCTGCACACATGAGCTCTGTGTATGCAGGAGCTTTTTCCCTCTCTCTCTCAAAAAAAAGGGGGGCACCTGGGTGGCTCAGGGAGTTAAGCCTCTGCCTTCGGCTCAGGTCATGATCTCAGGGTCCTGGGATCCAGCCCCACATCAGGCTCTCTGCTCAGCGGGGAGCCTACTTACCCCTCTCTCTCTGCCTGCCTCTCTGCCTACTTGTGATCTCTGTCTGTCAAGTAAATAAATAAAATCTTTTAAAAAAAGGAAGGAAGCCAAACCCACTGTGGAAGATCCACTTCCATACAATCCTGGAAGTCCATCAGACCTCCTTCTGTCACCACAGAGACGCAGTATGGTAGAGGGTGGGGGAATGCCTCACTAACCCTGAGAGCTTTACTCCAAGTGCTCTGCATAAAGGGCAGACTGCATACCTGTGACTTTCCTGAGCACCTCTAAGACACCTCCCCCACATGGAGCCTTCTCCCACCATCATCTATATGGCACAAGTGCCTGCCCCAACCCCTTGCCTCTCCAGATGCTCCCACTATCCGAGCTCTCCAGGACCCAACTGAGGTGAATATTGGGGGTTCTGTGGACATAGTCTGCACCGTTGACGCCAATCCCATCCTTCCAGAGATGTTCAGCTGGGAGAGGCTGGTAAGGATCCAACCTTTGGTAAATGGAGGTGGGGGCTGAGGGATGTGGTTTCTTTTTTTTTTTTAAGATTTTATTTATTTATTTGACAGACAGAGATCACAAGCAGGTAGAGAGGCAGGCAGAGGGAGAGGGGGAAGCAGGCTCCCCACTGAGCAGAGAGCCCAACGTGGGGCTCGATCCCAGGACCCTGGGATCATGACCTGAGCCGAAGGCAGAGGCTTAACCCACTGAGCCACCCAGGCACCCCAAGAAGATGTGGTTTCTTGACTGTGAGCTCCTTGGGGGGGGGAGGGATCACAGCTATATAATCCTATATAATGATATATTTGTTGGGACATCCTCCAAGAACTAACTAACTGTTGAATGGCAGATGGATGGGTGCATGAGTGGATAGATAAACAAATGAGTGGGTGGGCAGGTGGATGGATAGGTAGGTAGATGGTGCATAAATGGAGGGAAGAACATATGGGCAAACAGACAAGTGAATGGATAAATGATGAATAGATGAGTGACTAAATAGTTGAATGAGAGAAATGAATAGATAAATTGATTAGATTAGGGGGTACATGGATAGATAAATACACCATTAGTAGGGCACCTGGGTGGCTCAGTGGGTTGGGCCTCTGCCTTTGGCTCAGGTCATGGTCTCGGGGTCTTGGGATTGAGCCCCACGTCGGGCTCTCTGCTCAGTGGGGCTCTCTCTCTGCCTGACTCTCTGCCTACTTGTGATCTCTCTATGTCAAATAAATAAATAAAATCTTTAAAAAAATACACCATCAGTGGAAAGATGTCTGATGGATGGGTGGATGGATAGGCAGATGGATAGATGGGTACATGGGTCAATGGAGAGATGGATAAACAGGTAGTTAGATGAACTGATGAACAGTTGCATGTATTTATGGGTATGTGCATGTATGAGTAAATAGAAGGGGTGGATGGGTAGAGAGATGGAAGTGTGGATAGGTGGAGGGCAGAAGGAAGATAAATGAATGGATGAATGCACAAAAGGATGAGGGAGAGGTAGATAGATGGATAGATAAATGAATAAATCAATGCAGAGATACATGGTTAAATAGATGGAAGATGGGTAGATAGATCATTCTGAGCATGAGTGATTGGATAAATGAATGGGTGAATAGTTTTCTCCATTGGTGGATGAATGGATGGGCCCATGAATGAATGATCAGATGCATGGATAGATGGATGGATGACTCAGGGAATGGACAGATGGGGGAATGTTCTATTTGCTAGATCTGTGGAGGATGATTGTGTCTTGGAGAATAAGGATGGACACAGTTTGGGGGAGAATGAGGCTGGGGCCAGACTTGGGGGGGGCACCTCCTGTATCTTGTGTCTCAAGGGAGAAGAGGAGGAGGACCAGAACCTGGATGACATGGAGAAAATGTCAAAGGGAGCCACAGGGCGTCTTCGAATTCACCATGCCAAACTGGCCCAGGCTGGTGCTTACCAGTGCATTGTGGACAATGGAGTGGTGCCTCCAGCCCGAGGACTGGTCCGACTTGTTGTCAGATGTGAGTAACACCCAAACTCTGATTTTAAGGCCTCCACTGAACTCACATCTCTCATGTCCTTCCACGTACCTCATGTTGACCAACAACCCCTTCTAGTTCCCCCCCAGGTGGAGCACCCCACTCCCCTAACTAAGGTGGCTGCAGCTGGAGACAGCACCAGTTCCGCCACCCTCCACTGTCGTGCCCGAGGTGTCCCCAACATCGTCTTCACTTGGACCAAAAACGGAGTCCCTCTGGATCTCCAGGATCCCAGGTGAGTCAAGGCCTAGCCAGGGAGCACTCTAGTCCTAACTTTGGTCCCCAAACCCAAGTTACCTTTCCTGAATCTCTGCCCCACTTCCCCCCCCCCCAGGTACACAGAGCACACATACCACCAGGGTGGCCTCCACAGCAGTCTCCTGACCATTGCCAACGTGTCTGCAGCCCAGGACTATGCCCTCTTCACGTGCACAGCCACCAACGCCCTTGGCTCAGATCACACCAACATTCAACTCGTCAGCATCAGTATGGTGGGAGTGGGCTGTGAGGGTGTTGGGCAGATGCTCCCTGGGTCAATCTGCAAGTCTTTGGTTGGCCCAGAAAGGCAGTGTTCCCCAAACCCGAGAAGTGTTTATGAGTGGAGATGCGGTTTCGGCCTGCCTTGAAAATACTAGTGGAGACTGGATCTTCAGGGAACCCCACAACAAGGAAAAGAAGTGGGGGGAATTATTGGCCCAAGTACTTGAAAAGTAGATTGTCAGGAGTTGCTGGATTTAGGTTCAGCTATCATCAAGAACTATCTGACTCTTAGGTCTGCTTTTCTCTGTGTTGGCTTTATTCTAAGGCTCTTCATAGAGGCTGTTAGACTTCTCAGGGGAAATGGAATTTTTTCTCTTCCTAACAGTGATATGAAATTACTAGACTTAAGATTTATTGGCTCTACTCAGGTCCCATCCCACCCCTGAACCAACCCTGTGGTCAGGGAAGGTGACACCCTGGTTGGCTTGGCTCAGTCACATATCTCTCTTACAAGGAGTGGAGTCATTTCCATCAGAAGTACCTGGCCTGAGAATGTGGACAAGTGGTTTTCCAAAGGACACTCAGGGTTCTGCAACAAGAAGAGACAAGGAATGAATGTGACATAGGCACCAAAAAATCCACACAATGAACATACGTCATATACAGCCAGTGCTCATATTTGTCCAAGTCTATTTGCAAATTTGCCTACATGCTAAAGTTTATTTGCAACCCCAAAATCGATACTCATGCTGCTTTCTTGGTCATTCAGGAACATGTACAGAGCAGGTAAAAAAAAATTGAGTCATCCAATGAACACATTCTTGGTTGGGTTAGAACAGGGTGACACTCTGCTTTCTTGTTCCAGCTTTCACACTATAAGGAAATGTCCTCTTTGTAGCCTATTTAGTCCCATATTTTTTTACACTTTTGTGCTTTTTGTTAGTGATTTTGCTATTTAAAGTGGCCCTTAGCCATAGTGCTGATGTGCTGTCTAGAGTTCCTAAGGATAGGGAGAAAACACTTCTGTTGCATAAGCTTCATTCAAATATGAATTATAACGCTGTTTGGCAGTGAGTTCAATGTTAATGAATCAACAAGATACATTAAATAAGGTGTCTTAAACAGAAACACAAAAAAACAAGGTCATGTATTGATTTGTATTGATTGGTTGATGAAAATGCCATGACAGGAGGTTTACAGGAACCTAACTGCATTTCCCCCAGAAGTAATGATTTGATGCTCTGTAAGTCAGTGTTCATAGCAGCTTTATAGAACATAACCACCACTAATTACAGGAATTGACTATATATTTAAAATCATTCTTAGAAAAACCTGGAAGGAATCTCCTTTTGTAGCCTCTGATTACTCCCCTCATCCTTTTCCTCAAAGGCCGCCCGGATCCCCCAACAGGATTAAAGGTTGTGAGCATGACCCCATATTCAGTGAGGTTGGAATGGAAACCTGGCTTTGATGGGGGTTTGCCACAGAAGTTCCAGATCAGGTGGGTCCCCGTCCCCACAACATGAGGTATGTGGAAGAGATGGCAACCAGCAAGGCTGGGACACCTCCCTGAATGACTACCCTCTTTTTCATGCAGATATGAGGCACTGGAGACTTCAGGGTTCCTCTACGTGGATGTCCTACCACCCGAGGCCACCACCTTCACCCTGACTGGACTGCAGCCCTCTACACGATACAGAGTCTGGTTGCTGGCCAGCAATGCCCTAGGGGACAGCGGAGTAACTGACAAGGGGTCCCAGAGCACTATCACAACCCCAGGTGGGAAGGGACAATCTTGAGCAGGTTGCAGAGCTCCTCAGGGAACTTATGAAGTGATACAGGGATGTAGATACTATTCCCTTTTAATAGATGAAGACACTGAAAGGCCAAAAAGTCTAAGCAAAGTGCTGAGGCTCACACAGCTAGAAGAAGGTAGAGATGAGACTGGAACTCAGGCGGATGAACTCCAGGAACCAGTTTTTAGCCACTAAACGATTCTGTCTGAATGTGATTAATGATGAAGGGAAATTAGAAAAACGTTTGTAATCAATGGAAATTGTGGGGTGCAGCTAAACCAGTGTGAGCAGGACATTTACAACATTAAGTGCTCGTTTATATTTTTTAAAAGATTCAGACTGATGCTTAATTTCCATCTTAAGAAATTAAAAAAAGAAGAGCAAATTAAACCCAAAGTAAACAGAAGGGAGGAAATAATAAAGAACAAAAATCAATGAACTAGGGGCGCCTGGGTGGCTCAGTGGGTTGAAGCCTCTGCCTTCGGTTCAGGTCATGATCCCAGGGTCATTATCCCAGGTCATGATCTTCCTAGTCGTGAGACCCTGGGCAAGTTACTTAACATTTTCGAGCCTCAGTGTCTAAAAGTAAGGTATCTTAGATATCTGTGCCTGTTACTGAAAGTAAAGTCTCTCTCAGTCAGTTGTGAGGATTAAATAAATTAATCTCTCTACAGTGCTTAGAATGGGGACCTGTATAAAGTAAGTGCTATGTAAATACTGATTTAGAGAAATGCCCCCTGCTCAACTTCTGTTTATTTGCCCCATTAAAGCTCCCTCTTTCTGTCTTTCCCTTCCTGACACAGCAGCCTTCTTCCTAATGGAAGTAAGGAACTTCTCCCATTCCTCCTTTCTTTCCCCCATTACCGTCTTCCCTTCTGCTTTACTAAAGCATAAAGCACACTCATTTGCTTGCTCTAGAACTAATACCTCAATTAAGACATTCTGAGGGCCCAGCATCTTTTTTGGTCAACCTCCAACATTGATAATTTGGGTTAAAAGGATCTTCCATACCATAAAGTACTCATCAACAATGATCATCATCATCATCATCATTATTGGCATTAGAATGGCTATTAATAGTATTGCCATTATTATCAGCAATTTGCAGCTCTCTTTGAAATATTCCTAAGAAGCCATAAATCAGTTCCTCAAAATGGGTTGAAAGTTTAATGGGAAACCATGAAATATTTAAGGCTTACCCAGATTCTTGGTGTTAATTCACAATCACTATATCCACCCCCCAGGTCTAGACCAGCCTTCTGGAGAGGGTGACTACGAGCTGCCCACAGAGCAGCCTGAAGGTAAGTTTTTAATCCTTTGAATATCCCTCTCTCCCCTGAGGATAGAGCCTTCTGGTTTCCAACCCCACCACCTCTGTATGTGGCCACAGCTGCTTAAGACTTAGCTCCGTCCCTTATACACATCCTAAGTTCTTTCTCTTTCTGGATGTGACACACTTTCTCTCTGCCTAATTCAGTTTAATTCTGAAAGAATTAGCTGATTATATGCCCTGTGCAGAGCCTGTATCAGTTGGCTTAAAAGAGAGAGAGAGAGAGAGATTCATTTATTTATATTAGAGAGGGAGAGAGAGCAAGCAGGGAGAGAGAAAGTCAGAGAATCTTAAGCAGATTCCCCACTAAGCATGGAACCAGAGGTGGGGGTCCAAGGCAGAACCCCACACCGGGCTGAGACAGGCCTGGACATGGGCAGTCATGGAGCCCCAAGTGGTACTCGATCTCATGACCCTGAGATCAGGACCTGAGCTGAAACCAAGAGTCAGATGCTTAAATGACTGCACCACCCAGGTGCTCCTGTATCATTTGGCTTTTGATGCAAAATAAACCACTTCAAACATGGGCACTTATAATAACAACCATAGTTTCTCTTGATTCTATGAGTGGCTGAACAGTTCTGGTCTGGGATACAGGTAGCTGGAGGCTTGGCTGGGACCGGTTGATCTAGGATGGCCTCCTCCTCACATATCTGACAATCTGGTTCTTGGTTGGGACAATGGAGATAATTGGGCCACATGTCTCTCCTTGACTTGTTCACATGGAGGTGGTCACAGGAATCCCAAGAGCAGCAGGACTGGGCAAACACTTTTGAGCTCCTGATTCTGTCACATTTGATATTGTCTTATGGGCTGAAGCAAGTGACATGTCTCAACTCAGACTCAGTGTGGAAGGGGACTACTCAAGAGTGTAGTTACAGGGGTGCCTGGGTGGCTCAGTGAGTTAAAGCCTATGCCTTCGGCTCAGGTCGTGATCCCAGGGTCCTGGGATTGAGCCCCACATCGGGCTCTCTGCTTGGCGGGGAGCCTGCTTCCCATCTCTCTCTCTCTGCCTGCCTCTCTGCCTACTTGTGATCTCTGTCTATCAGATAAATAAATAAATATCTTTTTTAAAAAAGAGTGTAGTGGGACGCCTGGGTGGCTCAGTTGGTTAAGCGGCTGCCTTCGGCTCAGGTCATGATCCCAGCATCCTGGGATCGAGTCCCACATTGGGCTCCTTGCTTGGCAGGGAGACTGCTTCTTCCTCTGCCTTTGCCTACCACTCTGTCTGCCTATGCTCGCTCTCTCTCTCTCTAACAAATAAATAAAATAAAAATAAAAAGAGAGTGTAGTTACAGGGAGAGAATTACAACCATTTTGCTAGGAATCCCCCTTCAAAGCCTGAGAAGAAGGTTGCAAGTGACAGAAATTCGGCTGTTGTGCACAATAAGAAGAATTGCTTGGCTTGTGAGGTTGAAAACTGTAATAGGTGCTCATGACTTTCATGAAGGACCTATTTCTCACTCTCTCTCAACTTTGCCTTCATCGCTGATGGCTTCCTTCTCAGGTCTTTCATCAAGAGGGCAAATGAGTACCTACGCCACTCCACACACCTCCAACTTTGTTCCACTTCTCAGCAGCCAGCAAAGAAGTGTCCTAAATATTCTGGCAAAAATCTACCTTGGGTCAAATGCTGGATGGGTCTGAACTGATCACTGTGGGAAAAGGAACGGGTGCTCTTAGCAGCCAGGGAGGTCCACATGTCCTCCATGGGGATCTGTGGGAATATACAGGCCCAAGAGCAAGGAAGGGGTTATTTCCTCAAAGGAAAATGAGTGCTATTAGCAGAAGAATGGGGAGATGGATGCTGAGAAGATGTCTGCTTAGAGGGATTTAGTCTTAGGGATATGGCAGAGGACTCCAATATTACCTTGAATGGAAGTTTGTGCAAAGGGGAAGTCATTTGAGAAGAAAATCAGTTGAGAAGATAGGGCATTTAAGGACAGACATTTGACTCTTCCAAGGCTTAGGGGTCTGGCTTTGGCTCAGTAATTCTGGAAACAACTCCACTGGTTCGTTTGTGTGGCTGAGGGGTCCGATACCAGGGTCTATGGTTGATGGGAAAGGTTGAACACATGGGAAGAAGTCTTGAACGCCCAGCTGGAGCTCCCACCTCAGTCTACACACAGGGCTCACGCAAAGGTAGGAACCACCGTTAGTGGTTTGACTTTTGAAAGAAGCCACCTGCCCTGAGATGGCAAGAAGAAGTGGACCTGGAAATCTCTGCCCATGTCCTTCCTTGACCTAGGAAGAAGGGCTTTGCTTAGTCAGAATTGGGCTTTCTCAGAGAATGCTACTCGGGGCCTAGAGCCAGTTGTTTTGGGTTCACTGAGAGATACCTTCTTTCCCCAGGACCCTCAGGGCTGCCCCTGCTACCTGTGCTGTTTGCTGTTGGGGGTCTTTTGCTGCTTTCTAACATCTCCTGTGTCGGGGGATTCCTCTGGCAGCGGAGACTGAGGCATCTTGCTGAAGGTGAGGAGAGACCATTCTTCCTCTACAGGGATGGAGGCCCAATGGTGACAGAGAGCCCCGGGGCTGTTCAATATTAGTCTCCCAGGGCCCGTTTGGCCAGAGGAGGGGTGTCTCTGATCCCTTTTTCCCTACTTCCCTCAGGCATCTCGGAGAAGGCAGAGGCAGGGTAAGTGGGAATATTTTTCTGTAAGAAAGTCTCTGAGGAAGGAGGTTTGGGGATGAGAGGTGTCAGAGTCAACACCCAGCTGCCCTCCATACCTCTGTTCTGGAAGGTCAGAGGAGGACCGAGTCAAGAATGAATATGAGGACAGCCAGTGGACTGGAGACAGGGACACTCGAAGCTCCATGGTGAGTGGGGGTATTCTCGAAAGTTCTGCTGACAGGGAAATGCAGACTAACATTCTGTTATTAACTTCAGGGTAATTGTTGTCTTTTCTGGGAACTATGGAGCCAGAGGGTAGAAAAGATTTTATCTGGTTTTTTGGGGGGGTGCTGTTGGCAGGTTAGCACAACAGATGTAGAACCATATTACCACTCCATGAAGAATGTCAGCCCCCAGCTACCACCAGCACTGGAGGAGGTGTCTTATCCCCGAGGTGAGTCATGACCATATCAGATCTCCCTCTGCTCATACATACCCCTGACATCTGGACAGGTGCCCTGATCATCCCTTCCTTCCATTCAAACTCCAGTTTTCACACATCTCGAAGAGGAAGATATGGCTTTTCCTGGACACCTGTACGATGAGGTGGAAAGACTGTATGCCCCAACTGGAGCCTGGGGACCCCTCTACGATGAAGTACCGATGGTGAGGTGATTTAGTATCAGCAGAAGTCTTTCCTGGCTAGTGCCAGAAACCCACCTCCTACTGTTCATGTTATGGGTAAGCTAGACACCATAACACAAAGGCCTGGCTATGATCCTATCTCCTTCTCACATAGCAGTCAGAGGTGAGTGACCCTGTTGCACAATGTTATTCCAGAACTCAAGTTCTTTTACTATGTTCCTCTGCCATCCTCTAGTGCATTGTTCAAGTTTGCATAGATAGGCTACTTCGCTGTGGGTCTCAACTGGTGGGAGAGGGAAAAAGGGAGTGTGGTGAAGGTACAACCCTGGCTTATGGCCCAGGCCCAGACATGGTACACTCTACTCCTTCCCTGATGAAAACACAGTCAAATGTCACATCTAACTGTAAAGGAGACTAAGAAATATAGTCCAGCTTGGCAGCTATATGCCTCACCAAACTTCTATTACCATGGAAGAAGGAAGCTATGCATTCTGTTAGATAATTAGCCTTCTCCACTACACTGGTTAAGACAACAGATATAGAGAAATCCGTTTTTGACCCACTCATTTGAAAAGTCAAGGAACAAAATAGACTTCAGGCTGTACCCGGGTGGACCCTGAGTTTCCTCCCTAGAGATGTCCTTAGAAAATTCAGGTTTGTATCCTATTAGACTGGTAACCTTCAGAGCAAGAGAGTATCTCTTTTCCAATAGCTCTAAAGTCCCAGAGCTCACACTTTATTAGTCTAGCTTTGGTCACATATTTATTGCTGGACCACTGAGGCAAGGGAAAGACTATGCTAATCAGACAGGTCTGGACTGGTGTCCAGCCATGGCATCAGAGAGTAGGGGCCATCCACTGGACTGAGTAAGAGAGAAACAGAGAGTCCAAGGGAAGTGAGGATGGTGACTGGGCAAGGCAAGAACAACAGACCCTTTGTCTATCAACTACCCCCACCTACTGTAAGGGGGGGCACAGAACACTCGACTTCCTGTGTGGCCTTGGTGATGCTTTGGGACCTCTGGGCCAAGGATTTCCCTCTGTAGCTTTGTCCCCGATGGGGCACTGTTCTCACCAGCGTGGGAAAAAAATGTGCATTACAATGCTGTCCGTGGTGCTGAACCATACATGCCCTCTGAAGCACAGATGCAATCTGCACACTTTCTCTGTAAAGGTCCAGAGAGTAAATCCTTTGGGCATTGCAGGACATGTCCTCTTCGAAACTACTCAGCTCAGCTGCTGTCATGTAAAAGCAGTCATAGACAATACATAAATGAAAAAGTGAATCCAAGTTCCAATAAAACTTTATTTTTAGACACTGAAATTTGAACTTCATATAATTTTCATGTCATAAATATTTTTCATTTGATATTTTGCCATCAATCAAACTATGTAAAACCATTCTTAGCCCCAGACAGTATGAAAACAAGCAGCAGGCTATATTTGGCCCATGGCAAATCAGCTCTAAAGTTTGCTGAGCTGAAACAACTATTTCCTCCCAATCCTAGGGCAAAGCACATCTCCAGTAAGGACCACTCTACATGGTCTCTTTTTGTCCTCTATTTTGATGAAAATTTTGAAATTTATAGGACGAACAGAATCCTGACTCACATTCCATTCTAATTCCCTATATCATGCACTTTTAAAAGTTTCATATTTCTGACATTTAAATTATTTTTCTGACAGAAATCATGAGATATCTTAGCTTTGCTTAAAAATAACTAGTTAGTGGGGCACCTGGGTGGCTCAGTGGGTTAAAGCCTCTGCCTTCGGCTCAGGTCATGATCCCAGGGTCCTGGGATCGAGCCCCGTGTCGGGCTCTCTGCTCTCAGTGAGCCTGCTTCCCCCTCTCTCTCTGCCTGCCTCTCTGCCTACTTCAGATTTCTGTCTGTCAAATACATAAATAAAAATAAAATCTTTAAAAAAAAAAAGAAAAAAAATAACTAGTTAGTGAGGTTAGGAGATGAAAAAAGGGTGGAGATATAGATAAACCAAGATCGGCTGAGGGTTGATATTGTTGAAGTTAGGTGATGGGTACAGGGAGGTTCATGATGGAGGCTCACTATAATTGCTCTCCTCTTTGTATTTGTTGGATTCCCCCCCCATAATTAGAAACTAAAACTTTTTTTTTTTTCTGCGAAGTTGAGTAGGAGTGTGTATCCCTCCTAGAGCTGTAATGAACCCATAGGGCATCTTTCTATGGTTCCAACTCCACCTTTGCTTGTCAGGGCCCCTGCGACCCCTGCTGGCCTGAGGAGACATACGAGGACACAAGAGGAATCTATGATCGGGTGGCAGGAGACTTGGACCCTACGGAACCTGATTCTCTACCCTTTGAGCTGAGGGGACATCTGGTGTGAGAGCCTTCTCAACACCCCTTTCCTACACCTGCAGGACACAATATTCCAATGGTCCTTTTTACTCCAACATGGGCTGAGCTTATTAAGTGAGCTCCGCAAGACACAAAGGGACAGGACTATTTTCAGGAGAGGTGTGTGTAAGTGACAGCAGATGATTCAAGCTGGTGTCAACAAGGCTCATATAAATAAGCCAGCTCTGGGAGCTGACTTTAGAAACTGAACTTCTCGCATAGTAAACAGTGAAATGTAAAAGACATCTCAATAATGAAATCTATTCCAGGGTCTTTATGCTTTTTAATAGTCTAATTTTCAGAAGTTGGAAAAGATATATTAAAAATGGTTCATTTTGAGTTACACTACACCTGAGATAGCTAATAATAAGTGGAATTTGTGAGCCATTGTTATATCCTGCTTGTCTTGTTATTTTCCATAGGTATCTAAAATATGATGTATAAACTATGACACACATGTAAACATAAATAGACTCTACAGAAAATAAAAAGACAATAAACAAGCTAGACACAAAAGAATGATTTTATGATTTGTATGATTTCATTTTATAGAAATTCTAAAGCAGGCAAAGCTAATTTAAGGTGACAGAGCAGATCAGTGGTTGCCTGGGGCCATGAGAAGGGAATTGACTGCAAAAGGGCACAACAGAACTTTTGGGGGGTGAAGGAGATGTTCTACATCATGATTATGGTTGTGGTTTTATAGGTGTAAGCTGGGGCACCTGGGTGGCTCAGTGGGTTAAGCCTCTGCCTTCAGCTCAGGTCATGATCTCCGGGTCCTGGGATCAAGCCCTGAATCGGGCTCTCTGCTCGGCAGGGAGCCTGCTTCCCCCTCTCCCTCTGTCTGCCTCTCTGCCTGCTTGTGATCTCTCTCTGTCAAATAAATAATTAAAATCTTTAAAAAAAGATTTGTCAAAGCTCATTGAACTGTACACTTATGATGGGTGGGTTTTATGGTATATAAATTATACTTCAGTAAAGGTGATTTATAAAACAGCCTCAATAATTCAGCAGCCCAGCAAGAGAATGCTTATTGTTTATATTGAATAGCAGAAAAACTGAGAAATCTGCCTATTTTCATGGAGAACAGAGTAGAGCTAAGTGTAATCTTCACTTAGGCCTCCACTTCTACTTGATTAGTCATATTATCAAAACTGTAGGTTCAAATGCTCATCAACATATTATTTTTTTATCAGTGAAGACTAAAATACTAACTTTTAGACTACAGCACTTGAATACACAAATACACAGGTCCAAACAATTCCCCTTTAATTTAAAAGATGATTTGATTCCTAAAACTAGAATTTTTCTAGTTGTGCATTTTTCCTTTTCAAAGAAGACACCTGCAGCATTCTGTTTCCACACTGGCTAAGAAGGAAAGGTGAATTTATTGGTTGTTCTAGCTGACAACATCAGGAGAATGCTGGCTTCAAGCATTGCTGGATCCAGTATTGAAACAAAGGCAGGAAGGGTCTATTCTTCTACGTCTCTTGGCTCTGCTTTTCTCTGCATCGATTTCATCCTCAGGTAGACTATTCATTGAAAGATGACCACTTCCAGCTCTAGGCTGGCGTTCTGCAAACTCAGCAGCCACAGTGCCTCTTTTACTGATAGTTCTGGGAAGTCCTGGGGCTGTTTTTCCCTCAGCCCAGCTTGGGTTTTAATCCCATCCCTGAACCAATCATTGTGACCAGGGAAGAGAATATGCTGATATTCTTGGATCTCAGTTGATGGGTACCACTTGAACAGCTTGGGTAAGTCTCCCTAGAGGAACTCCATGCTGTGGCTGGGTCTCTTTGTGCACTTCCTGTTTCCTCTTTGCCATTGTCTGAAACAATATAGCAAATACCTATTGCTTCTGTCTGCCCAGAATCTAGTCCCTCTTAATTTACATAAATACTGTGAATGAGACAAGTTCCTGATTATAGCAAGCTCCTGGATCCAGCTGTGCCTGAAGTTAGAACTGCTTCTGGACCATAAATTTCCCTTCTGCCTTAGGCCAATCTGAACAGTGGCTTTAGTTAGTTGCGACCATAAATTACCCTTTTTCTTAAGTCCGTTTGAATGGGGGCCTTTAGTTAATGGATACAAAAAATGGATAATCCCACTCAAGCTCAAGTAGAGCCAAAAAAGCATTTATTTTACTTGTTAGTAAGGGAAAAATAATAATTTCATAGTTGAGAAAACATGATCGTGCCACCTTAACCAAATAATCAAAGTTAACATTACCAGTCATGGGACAAAATGGCATCACAAGCCCCCTGGTATGAAATACTGATATGACAGAATGTCAATGATATTCTGGGGTAAAATGCATAATATGAATCTAATAATGAGGAAGACAGGTAGGAATTGAAGGATATTCGATAAAATAACTGGCCTGTAATCTTCATATATGTCAAGGTTATGCAACACAAAAGAAGACTGAAAAAAAAGAAAAGAACATTGAGGGGATACCTGGGTAGCTCAGTCAGTTAAGCATCTGTCTTCTGCTCAGGTCATGATCTCAGGGTCCTGGGATGGAGCCCCACATGGGCTCTCTGCTCAGCGGAGAGTCTGCTTCTTCCTCTCCTTCTGTGATCTCTGTCACTCTCACTCTCTCTCAAACAAATAGATAAAAATATTTTAAAAAGAGAAAAGAAAAGAAGAAAAAGGAATTGTTTCAGATTAAAGGAGACTGAAGAGTCAACTGAGGGTAACACATAATATCCATAAAGGTTATTATGGGACCAATTGACAAAACTAAATAAGGATTGTAGATTAGATCATATCTAATCTACTCTAATCTAACATCAGGTCATGATCCCAGAGTCCTGAGGTGGAGCCGCACATCTGCTCCCTGCTCAGCAGTGTGTCTGCTTCTCCCTCTGCCTGCTACTCCCAGTGCTTGCGCTCTCCCTCTCTCTCACTCTCATTCTATCTCAGATGAATAAATAAAAAATTTTAAGAAAAGATACACTTATCATGATGAGGACTCACTCATGTACAGAATTATTGAATCACTATATTGTACATCTGAAACTGACATTACATTATATGTTAACTATACTGAAATTAAAATAAAAAGCTTAATAAAGTTTAAAATAAAGTAATAATATTGGGAAAATTTTGTTTTGTTTTGGGGAAATTTTTTTAAAAAAGGAAAAAAAACACTAGAAAATGAACCATATATTCTAACTCGGAGAAAACAGAGTATTTCTTCTACTTTTAAGAAAATTAAAATAGTGCTTGCTTCAGCAACATATATAATGAAACTGGAACAATACAGACACGATAGCACAGCCCCGTGCAAGGATGACACACAAATTGAGAAGTATTCCATGTTAAATAAACAAATAAATAAATATACGTTAATGAGAAAGTAAAATGGAAGTTCTTTTTGAATTTTTTTTAAAGATTTTATTTATTTATTTGTCAGAGAGAGAGCAGGAGTGGGCACAGGCAGACAGAGTGGCAGGCAGAGGCAGAGGGAGAAGCAGGCTCCCTGCTGAGCAAGGATCCTGATGTGGGACTCCATTCCAGAACGCTGGGATCATGACCTGAGCCGAAAGCAGCCGCTTAACCAACTGAGCCACCCAGGCGTCCCTTGATTTTTTATTTTAAAAGATTTTATTTATTTATTTGAGAGATAGAGTGAGAGAGAGAGAGCGCACAAGCAGGGGTGGAGGGAGAGGGGGGAGCTGGCTTCCTTGTTGATCAAGGAGCTGGTTGCGGGCCTTGGTCCCAGGCAAAACTCATTTGTGGCATTAGAAGTCAGGCGTGGCTGGGGCGCCACTGGGTGGCTCAGTGGGTTAAGCCGATGCTCTCGGCTCAGGTCATGATCTCAGGGTCCTGGGGTCGAACCCCGCATCGGGCTCTCTGCTTAGTGGGGAGTCTGCTTCCCACTCTCTCTCTCTGCCTACTTGTGATCTCTCTGTCAAGTGAATAAACAAAATCTTAAAAAAAAAAAAAAAAGAAGTCAGGAGTGGTCATCTTTGGGGCAGAGAGAAATAGGGATTGGAATGTGATACAAGGAGAGCTTCCAGAGGATAAGTAATGTTCTTTGACCAGGGTGCTGGTTAACTTCCTGTTAACTAGGTCGTGTAACTTCCTGCACATTTATCATACCGAACATTTGTAATATGGGCACATTCTTTTTTTTTTTTTTTTAAGATTTTATTTATTTATTTGTCAGAGAGAGTGAGCACAGGCAGACAGAGTGGCAGGCAGAGGCAGAGGGAGAAGCAGGCTCTCTGCTGAGCAAGGAGCCCGATATGGGACTCGATCCCAAGAAGCTGGGATCATGACCTGAGCCGAAGGCAGCTGCTTAACCAACTGAGCCACCCAGACGTCCCTGGGCACATTCTTTATGTGTGTTTTACACCGTTGAAATTTTACATTATAGGGACGCCTGGGTGGCTCAGTGGGTTAAAGCCTCTGCTTTCGGCTTGAGTCATGATCCCAGTGTCCTAGGATCGAGCCCCGAGCTGGGCTCTCTGCTCAGCCGGGAGCCTGCTCCCCCCACCCCCACCCCGCCTGCTCCTCTGCGCACTCTTGATCTCTGCAAAAAAAAAAAAAACAAAAAAACAAAAAAAAAAACAAAACAACAACAACAAAAAAACTTAAAAAATTTTACATTATATATCAGAAGTGGCATTATAGTTGGAATTGAAATTTTCCAGTATGGTGAACAATCTTTGGTGCCATTCTGAACAAGAAAAATGATCATTTTCACTCAATTCACATTATAGTTTCATTTCAGAAAAAGTATGTTTTAGACCGTACCACACATTTTTATGCATTTGTAGATATGTTATATTAATAATTTCAGATAATTAATAAACCTTTTAAACGCCGTTAAGGAAGGTTTCAATTTGTTTAGGGCGCGGACGCAGGGTCTAACGTTCCCAGTTCCTCGCCTGTAGAAGTCTGTAGCGCCCTCCAATCTCTGTGGCAACTAAAAACGTTGGCGCAAGTTTACAAAATTCCCACCAGGGGGCGGTAGCGCCCCGTTTGAGAAGAACAAATCAAGGCCAAGATTCTAAAGAAGTGGTTTGTATATTGGGATCTGGAGCTCAGCGGAGAGGTCTGTGCTGGAGATAAAAACTTGATGATGGTAATGGGAGCGTCCTCTGATGTTAAGTGGTCACCCGGCCCCGATATAAAGGCTGAGTAGGTGTGCAGGGCTTTGAGATGCAAAAAATCGCAGGAGTACCAAGAGGACATTTTCCTAAAATTGATGCTGGAGAATTGTTAAGGCAGGGAGTGATGGGAATTGAGGCTGGTGAGATGGACCAGGATAAACCAGATGATCAACTAATGGTGTTTAGGTACTTTATCCTATGAGTAGTCAGAAGCCAATAAATAGTTGAAATAAGAACAAGAGACAAACAACATTCATAGCTTTCTTCATATGCCAATTCCTATTCTAAGTTATTTTTATGTATTTTCTCCTGGAACCATTAGAACCACTTAGGAACCCAGTTATTTTATCACCCAGTGTCCATTCACCCTTTCCCATGCTGACTCTTGGGAAGCAGCAATACCTATCCCCCCACTTCAAGTAGGCTTTGTGCACTGGTTGTAGCCCATTCTACATGGGGCTACAGAATGGCCACTCGGATTCGGCCATTCTGAGTATCTAACTCTCCAGCCCCACTGATGGACTTAGGGGTGACCCAATCAGAACCGAGAGGACTCTGATCCCACAGAGTCTATGGGATCTTAGACTATAGATCTAAGATATAGATCTATCTATAGTGCCCCTGTTTGTCTTTTAAGTAGGCTTCACACCTAGCCTGGAGCCCAGTGCAGGGCCTGAACTCACAACCCTGAGATCAAGACCTGAGCTGAGATCAAGAGTCAGATGCTTGGGACACCTGGGTGCCTCAGTTGGTTAAGCGGCTCCCTTCGGCTCAAGTCATGATCCCAGCATCCTGGGATCAAGTCCCACATCGGGCTCCTTGCTCAGCAGGAAGCCTGCTTCTCCCTCTGCCTCTGCCTGCCATTCTGTCTGCCTGTGCTCGCTCCTGCTCTCTCTCTGACAAATATGTAAATAAAATCTTAAAAAAAAAAAAAGAGTCAGATGCTCAACCAACTGAGCCCTCCAGGCGCCCCAGAAAGCGGAGAGTTTTAAGGGAAAAGGAACAGCAAGTGCAAAGGCTCTGAACAGGAAGAACTGTGGTCTGTTCAAGGGACAGCAAGGAATAAAAGAGAGTGGGCTTGGGGGGAAATATAAGAGCTAAGTGAGAGGAGTGTAGGGGCCAGGGTTCTCAGCTGGGATGACCATTTTAATCACCAGCGGAATCGATGACATTCCTAATGCCTGTGAACAATTAAATCAGACTCTGTGGGGGTAGAAGCTCAGACTCCAGGAATTTTAAAAGCTCACCAAATGCTGGAAACAACAGGGTAATGGATAAACAAGTTGAGATTTATTGGCACGACAGAATACTACTCAGCTGTCAAAAAGAGCAAACTACTGGTAAATGTAACAATTTACATAATCTCAAAGACATCATGTTAAGGGAAAGAAGCTGATCTTGAAGATTACATACTGTATGGCTGCTTGTACTTGTATTCTCAACAATACAAAGCCGCAGCAATGTTAGAAAAGATCAGTGGTCTTTGGGAGAGGGTACGGCTGCAAAAGGAAGTGTTTGGGGAGGAGGCAACTGTTCTTATCTTGATTGCAATGGGGGGGTGTATGCGTAGAATGAATTGTTACATGTGTTAGAATTCATTGAGCTGTATACCAAAAGAAAAAAAGTTATT
>ML106825.1:20861-47466 GCA_003697995.1 Taxidea taxus jeffersonii
AAGTTATTTTTATGGTATGATCATTCAAAAAATAAAATTAAAATAATCTTCCCAGGTGATCTCAATGTGCAGCCAATGCTGAGACCACTGGTGATGGCCGTGAAGACCATTTGAAGGAGTTTTTCTTTCTTTTCAGAGCCATGAGGAGCAAGGGAGGGACATTCCCAAGATGGGAACCCCCAGGAGGACTCACACACTGAGGCTGGTCCAGGGAGACCACTCTTTTGGTCTGAAGGTGCCAGAGGGATGAGACCCTCTCTGGTTGGTTTCATTCAATAGTTATTCAGCATCTAAGTTGAGTTGCCTGAACCTGGGAGATAAAACAAGACAAAAGCTAAACCACTCCTTCCTCCTACCAGGCAAGGAGAAAGGAGTACTTTAGAGATCGCAAGGGGGAAATCTGGGAAGGGGGTCAGAAGCCGGTATTTCTGACCCCCACACTTGGCTGGAGTCTCCGTGCTTGATTGCCTGGAAATTGGGGTTCTCATGGAGAAGTTCTTGGGGTTAAGAGTGAGGAGACAGTGTCCCTCAGATGTCCACCTGATCAAGGTCTCTGTGACTGTCACCCTTAGGATTTGGGGTCTCCATGAGGATTTGGGGGTCTCCCATCACCCATCCATGTGGTGCCCTGTTTATCTCTCCCCTCTTCCACCTCTACTCTGGCCCCACCTCATCCTTGAGCCCCTATCCCTGCCTCAGTCTCTTCCCTGGCTTCTAGACTGAAACACTCTCTCCCATCTACTCTCCCGCTGGGCAGCCAGGGGGGTCGTCTTAAAGCCAAAATGTGAGTTTCTCTTCCACAGCTAGAATCTTCCACGGCTCCCCACTATACTTAAGCTAAAATCGGCTCTTCACAATGAATATTTTTTAAAGATTTTTATTTTTTATTATTTGAGAGAGGGACAGTGAGAGAGAGCATGAGAAGGTGGAAGGTCAGAGGGAGAAGCAGACTCCCCGTGGAGCTGGGAGCCCGATGCGGGACTCAATTCTGAAATCCCGGGATCATGACCTGAGCCAAAGGCAGTTGCTTAACCAACTGAGCCACCCAGGTGCCCTTCACAATGAATATTTAAGGTCCCTCACATCTAGTACCAAAAGACAATTTTGTTTCTGGCTTCTCTCCTCTCTCTATTCCTCTCTGAACTCTTAATCTCCCACCGGCAGGTCTGGGAAGGCTTTGAAACTAGCCCCTCAGCCTGTCTCCTACCTTCCTGTCAAGGCTGCTCTGGCAGAGTTGTTGAGGAGCCTGGGATGTCTTAATGACATGGTGGCTAAGAGACCAGACTGGGGACTCTCGAGTCAACCTAAATGGTCAGCAGTAGGAGGCTGATCTACTAAATTATGGCTCTCGACCAGAACACAGGATTTACAGTAAATACATAGGATAAAGGAACACATTAGATGACATCACATGTCATCTATAAGGCACTTGTTCTGGGATTTTTTTGGAAAGTCAATATTGTTTGTTTGTTTTTCAAGATTTTATTTACTTGACAGACGGAGATCACAAGTAGGCAAAGAGGCAGGCGAGGGCGGGGAGCAGGCTCCCTGCTGAGCAGAGAGCCCGATGCGGGGCTCGATCTCAGGACCTGGGGCCATGACCTGAGCCGAAGGCAGAGGCTTTAACCCACTGAGCCACCCAGGCGCCCCATCCCTGTTCTTATTCTTAAGACATGCATGCCAAGATGCCACAAGTTCTATAACTTACTTTCAAATGATATGGGGGCACATGTTCATATTAAGAGATAGGGAAAGAAGATCTAGGTGGAAGGTGTATAAGTGGTCTGTGGTCATTTAACTTGTGTTTGCAAATTTTTATGCTAAGTGTCAGAGAAAATGGAATCACCAATGATGAGAGTCCATACAAGAGAAAAATCTCCGAACGTTAAAAATGAGGCAGATCAGTAAACCATGGAGAAAATTAACAAAGCCCAAGTTGGTTGTTTGAAAAGATGAACGAGATTGATAAAATCCCTAGCTAGACGGATGAAAAGAAAAAGAGAACAGAAATGACCAATATCAAGAGTGATAGAGGGGTTATCTCTACAAATTCTGTAGTTAGATTTGACAATTTAGATGGAGTGATGATTCCTTGAAAAACACAAGGAATGAAAGCTTGTGAAATAGAACATATGAAGAGCCCTGTATTTACTAAAGAAACTGAATTCGTTATTTAAAAACATCCCACAAAATAAACAAACAAAATCTTAAAGAAGAAAAAAGCAAACTTCCCACAAAGAGAACTAGTGCAAATGGCTTTACTGGCGGATTCTGTCAAAGATTAAAGACAGAAACAACACAGAACTTTTCAGATTTGAGACAGAGCTGTATGTATTGAGATGGGGATAATCTTTCAAAATACATGAATGGTGGGACGCCTGGGTGGCTCAGTTGGTTAAGCGGCTGCCTTCGGCTCAGGTCATGATCCCAGCGTCCTGGGATCGAGTCCCACATCGGGCTCCTTGCTTGGCAGGGAGCCTGCTTCTCCCTCTGCCTCTGCCTGCCTCTCTGTCTGCCTGTGCTCGCTCGCTCTCTCTCTCTCTAATAAATAAATAAAATCTTTAAAAAAAAATACATGAATGGAAAAAAATCAATGTGCAGGGGGTGCCTGGGTGGCTCAGCGGGTTGGGGCCGCTGCCTTCAGCTCGGGTCATGATCCCAGGGTTGTGGGATCGAACCCCGCATCGGGCTCTCTGCTCTGCGGACAGCCTGCTTCCTCCTCTCTCTGCCTCTCTGCCTACTTGTGATCTCTGTCTATCAAGTAGATAAAAAAAATCTAAAAAAAAAATCAATGTGCAAAGGAATGAATAGTATTTTCTCTTTACATAATAAATAAAGGAGATATATAGGTGCATATTCTGTCTTTGCAAGGCTAGCCCACTGCCTTACAGGGAGGAAATTGAGGGGCTGAAATTCAGGAGTGGGAGAAAGACTAGTTTTTCACTCTGCCCCCTTTTCTATTGTTTTAATTTTTAAATATGAACCGTACAAGGAACTAAAAAAAACAGCATAAAGACTTTTATTTAGCTCAAGCTTTGCTGGATTTATAGTCTGATCTAGTCAAATGTTCTGTGAATTGGGTACTGATAAAAGATGAAAAAGAGGCTGCATGGCTAAAATCTTGAACCTGGGGTCTAGGGGACAAGGTCATAACTCCACACTTAGCCACCCACTGGCTGTGTGCTTTCAGGTAGATAGCTCTACCTCTCTGAGCCTCTGTGTTCAACACCTGTGAATTAGGGATTATACAGTGAAGGATTAATTTTGCCCAGTTCCTGGGAGGTAACCTCTTGGAATATCTTGCTTGGTAAGAGTGTTTTTGATTACCTGGGACATGCGGTGTCAGCTTGACCTCTGGAGGAGCTGGACACCAACATCAGTCATATTGGAGGACAGCTGGGACTATGTGACTGACCCCCCAGTAGAAAGCCTGGACACCAGGGCTCATGTGAGGGCCGCTGGCTGCAGTCCTCTGGGTGTGTCGTCATGCATTGGGTCTGGAAGCATTGAGCCCTGGTTGCTCAGTGGCCCTGGGAGAGAACAACTAGAAGCTGGTGCCCGTAGCCACCTGGATCCCATGGGCCTCTTCCCTTTGCTATTTTTAATCTGTATCCTGTCACTGGGGTAAACCATGACTGTGAGTAAAACAGCTCTTCTGAGTTCTGGGGGTCCTTCTAGCGAATTACTGAGGTGGTTTTGGGGATCCCCAAACCCAGGAGTGATGAACAGTGTATACCTCACCGGGAGAACAGGCACTGGGGAAGCTGTGCACACACAGTACCTAATGATCACAGCTGGTACTTACTGAGCTCATATTGTGGGTCAGACTGTGGGAGCTAGTCAACTCACCAGACCCCTCATAGCAGCCCCAGAAGACTGATGCTATGATTCATGTTTCCTTTTTATTTTATTGTGAAATGTATATTCAGGAGTATAAAATGTAGGTGTAGGGCATGAAAAAAGTCACCTGGGTGACTCAGTTGGTGAAGCGTCTGCCTTTGGTTCAGGTCATGATCCCAGGGTCCCGGGATCTAGCCCCCATGTTGGGGGGTGGGGGGGTTCCCTGTTCAGTGGGAGTCTGCCTCTCCCTGTGCCCCTCCCCTCCACGTGTGCTCCCCCCTCTCCCCACCCTCTCTCTCTCAAATAAATAAATCTTTTAAAAAAATACTTAGAATGGGAACAACTGTAAATCATCAGGTTAAGAAAAAAGGACAGGAAAAAAAAAAAAAAGAAAGAAAAAAGGACAGAGAAGCTCCCAAGAGCCCCAACCCAGTTACAGCTCCCCCCATTGTCTGAGCTGACCACCTCTCTGACTTTTGAGATATCTTTTTTTGTCTTGTCTGTATGGTTTGGCCACCCACGTGCATATTCCTAACGCTACTGTTCTTTCATTTTCCCTGCTTTCAAGTGTATTGAATGGACTAATGCAGCGTGTCCTGTTCGGCATCTGTCTTCTTTCACTCACCACTGTGCATGTGAGATTTAACCATGGGGTTGGACGCATTAGAAGTCTGTTCCCTTTTCACTGCTGTATAGTATTCCGCACAGTATGCCATTGTATACCAGGGTATATCTCTACTTGTTCTCCGGTTGATGGAAATTTGGGTGGTTTGTGGCCGTTGCAAACCATGCAGCTGTGAACGTTCCTCCCTGTACCTGTTTCCCTACGGCCACAACCCGGTTCTCTAAGATGTATGCTCAGCCTGGAACAGCTGGGTTACAGGCTGTGTGCATTTTCAAATTGATTCAGTAACATTGCCATCTTTCCCATCCAAAGATGTAGTGATTGCAATAAGCGAGATTGAGTAACTTTCCCAAGATCACAAAACCAAATCACCTTGAACCTGGACATTCTTGTTCCAGAGCCCCTGTTCTCCCTTAGTACCCACTGGCACATGGTGGGCATCTAACAATCGTGGGCTGTTCTGTTGAGGGTTGTTGGGGGCTATTTTGGGGGGGCTTTCCATTCCTGTCCCCGTTATTCTGAACTCTGTCCCCATCAGTTAATAATTAACTGCCCCCCAAGGAGCCTATGATCCTAAAAGATTCGCCTTGTCCTGGTTACTGGCTTGTTAATCAGTCACTGCCCCTGGCTGAGCAAGGGGCACTCGGTAGACCTGCTCCCAAAGCCCTTTTACTTGCTCTAGAAGTGGCTAGGGATTCGTGATGCTTCGGACCTGTCGTGTGCTCTGTTCCCAAGCTGGACCCTCTGCTGGGGGCTGGAAGCCCTTGCATTTTGATGGTGGGGCTTTTCACCTCAAAGGCACAGGAGAACTGACACGAGCTTTGCTGGTGCTGCGGCTGTGTGCCTGGCCCCCTCTGGTCACACATGGTCTGGCGGTGAGCAGGGACCCTGGGGACTGGCCTTGGGCAACCCCGGGCTGGGCTCTGAGCTGTTGCTCTCTGTCACTCCAGCTCCAGGCCTGGTCTCGGCGACTCCTGGGCTCCCGGCTCTCGGGTGCCCTTCTCCGAGCGTCTATCTATGGGCAGTTTGTGGCTGGTGAGACAGCAGACGAGGTGAGGGGCTGCGTCCAACAGCTCCAGGCCCTAGGCCTCCGGCCCCTGCTGGCAGTACCCACTGAAGAGGAGCCAGACTCAGCCGTCAAGACGGAGTGAGTAGGGGCCAGGCCGGGGGAGGTGGGGAGGCTGGCAGGAAGGGGATTGGTGGGCTCCTGAAGCTAATGCCCGCTGGCTGGGGCAGTGAGGCCTGGTATGAAGGGAACTTCAGTGCTATGCTTCGGTGTGTGGACCTGTCACGTGGCCTTCTGGAGACCCCTGGCCCGACTGGGAACATCCTCATGCAGCTGAAGGTGACGGCGCTGACCAGCGCTCGGCTCTGTGTAAGGGACGGGCAAGACGGGGGCGGGAGGGTAGGGCTGCCCACCAGCTCCCCCTCAGCACGGCACCCACCACCGCATTCCAGAAGGAGCTAACCTCCTGGATCAGAAAACCAGGGGCTTCCGTGGAGCTGAGCCCCGAGAGGCTGGCAGAAGCCATGGACTCCGGGCGGGTAAGGATCTCAGGCTGGGAGAGAATAGATGGTTGGTGAGGAATGGGAGGGGGCGGCAGAGTTCTCTGTACTCGGATGTAGCAGGCACCTGCTTGCAAGTGGGATGTTCCACCTGGGTAACTACTGCTACTCTCCAGGCCTGGAACAATCAGAAATAAATGTGGCTGTGGCCCCCGGGGTGTGGTCGGAATGGATGGAATATGTGGGTCATCTGGGGCTTCCAGGCAAGGGCCTGGGGGCTGGGAACTCTCAGAGGAGGGAGGGAGACAGTTAGCTCTTTACCAACTAGAAGAAAGTAATCAGTATTTGGTCAATCAACTGGAAGTTGTGATTAGGCCAGTGGGGTTTTGGTTTGGTCATTCATTCATTCGTTCATTCATTTCTTTTTATTTCCAAGTACTATTGCTACCCGCCGCCCCCGCCCCCTGGCCCCGGCCATTGGCATCCCGGATACAAAAACCTGGTTCTCCTTTTCCATCTCTGCTAGGTCATTCTCCATCCTTGTTAGGTTCTTCTCTGCGTGTCTCGTCAATACGGCAGTTCCCAAGTCTAGGTCCTGCCTCCCGCCTCCTCACTCCTTACTCCCCTTGATGGGGCCTTCTTACCCACCCTGCAGCCTCAGTTTCCCCATTGGGTATTCATGAGGCCCATGTTTGTCTCCAGTCCCAGCCTTTCCCCTGAGCCCCTGGACATCCTTCAGACCTCTTATACCTACCAGATCCCACCCTGGCTTCAGTGTCTCCCCAAACCTGTTCCCCTTCCTGCCCCCATTTCAGAGACAGCCCTCCCAACCTCTGTGTCAGTCCCTACCTCAGAAAGAAGTGAAGATTGGGTAAGTTAAATATTTGGTGAGGTACCCAAAATAGCACCAGCACCGAGTAGGCTTTCTCTGAGGGTGACTCCTCAGGACCCCCCCCAAGACTCTGCCCCCACCCAGGGGGAGACAGTCCTCTGGAAAAAAATCTTTTTTTAAAAAAAGATTTTATTTATTTATTTGACAGACAGAGATCACAAGTAGGCAGAGAGACAAGCAGAGAGAGAGGAAGGGAAGCAGGCTCCCTGCTGAGCAGAGAGCCGGATGTGGGGCTCAATCCCAGGACCCTGAGATCATGACCTGAGCTGAAGGCAGATGCTTAACCCACTGAGCCACCCAGGTGCCCCAAAATCTTTAAAAAAGATAGTATCTATGTGATACAGCTCATTTCCTACATCTAACAATTTCTAAATGTGTCTCCCTTCTGGGTGGTGGGGGGAGAGGAGACACGGGCCCCAGAAGGATTCAGTCACCCGAACCATTCTCACCTCCCCTGCTGCTCCCCCAGGATCTCCAGGTCTCCTGCCTCAGCGCCGAGCAGAACCGGCACCTCCAGGCCTCTCTGAGCCGCCTGCACCGGGTGGTCCAGGTAACCCCGGCCGTAGCCTGCCCCCCGGCTTGTGCCCGGCACCCCAAGGCCTGACCGCGGTCCCTCCCACCCACAGCACGCCCGGGCCCAGCATGTGAGGCTCCTGGTGGACGCTGAGTACACCTTCCTGAACCCGGCTCTCTCTCTGCTGGTGGATGCCCTGGCCAGGCGCTGGAACAGCCCTGGAGAAGGCGGGCCCTGGGTGTGGAACACTTACCAGGCCTATCTGAAGGTGTGTGGTGCACGGTGGGGGCCCGCGGGCTGGGGTCCTGGGGTCCTGACCCGAAGCTGCCGGGGTGCCCCGCCAGGACACACACGAGCGGCTGAGGCAGGCTGCAGAGGCCGCTGACAGGGCTGGCCTGGCCTTCGGAGTCAAGTTGGTACGAGGGGCATATCTGGACAAGGAGAGACAGGTGGCTCGGCACCAAGGGACAGAAGACCCCACTCAGCCAGACTATGAAGCTACCAGTCGGAGGTAGGACTGGGCCAGACAGGCCTCGGAGATAAATAATAACATCTAACCTTTCATCCCAGTGCACTGTCCATGACGCAGCCTATGTATGTCTCCATATCACTTCCTCTCTCTGGTCCAGGACACCATCACTTCCCACCTCCTCTTTGGGCTCCCTGCTCCTTCCTTTGTCCACCACCCCAGTCTGTACCCCACAGGGAGCCAGGGAGCGCCTGTTAATATCTAAGTCAAATCCCGTCCCTCCTCAGTTCAAAACCTTTCCATTGCTCCCACTGCACCTCAATAAACCCCAAATCCTTACAGCAGCCCCCAGGCCCCGCATGACCTGGTCTTGTCACCTCAACTTCTCCTCTGCCCACTCTGTTCCTCCACACTGGCCTCCTTGATGATCCCCAGGGCCTTTGCACTTGCTGTTCGCACTGTTTAGAACGTTCTCCCTCCAGACAGCTGCTTGCTTCAATCCCTCACCTCCTTAGGCCTCTACTTTTTGGGACCTCCTTGGGGAGCCTTCCCTGCCCTCCCTATCAAAAACGAGAACTCCCACACCTACCCTCTTCCTGAATTTGCTTTTCCTCCTTAGCGCCTACCAGCATCTGAGATTCTACACACTTTCATATTCAATGGCACATTGTCTGTCTCTCCCTTGAGAGTGTGGGCCCAGGAGGGCAGGGGTTTCTGATTTGTTCATTGCTGAGCATCCCGTGTTTAGAATTGTGCCTGCTACGTGACAGGTGCTTAGAACACATCTGTTGAATACATAAACACCCCCCCAAGTGGTAGGTACTATTATCATAACTGCCCCCCGCCCACCAACACCCATCTCACAGAGGATGGAACCCAGGCGTGAAGAGGTGCAATCACTTACCCAAGGTCACATAGCTAGTAAGTGGCAGGACCAAGTTCTGAACTGAGCAGACTGACTCTAGAACCTGCATTCTTACCCACCTCAAATCACCGTGTGCTGGGAGCAAAACATGGGTGAGCTCCTTGGGTCCCCATCCCAGGACCTTGTGAAGAAGGAAACTATTCCTTTACCACATACTTTCTGATCACCTGATTTATTTATTCATTTATTTATTTTAAAGATTTTTTATTTTATTTATTTGACAGAGAGAGAGGGAGAGAGAGCAAGCAAGCACAGGCAGACAGAGTGGCAGGCAGAGGCAGAGGGAGAGGCAGGCTCCCTGCCAAGCAAGGAGCCCGATGTGGGACTCGATCCCAGGACGCTGGGATCATGACCTGAGCCGAAGGCAGCCACTTAACCAACTGAGCCACCCAGGCGTTCCTGATCACCTGATTTAGATTAGGACCTGGGCTGGACCCTGGTCCTGGTCCCATTCCCAACTAAGGTGGTCCCCAGGCCCAGTCCTCGTAGAGCTTAAAAATCTATCCTCCATTTCCTGCTGGATTCAGGAGAGGTTTGTAGAGCCGCAGGGACTGACCCAAGCTCACAGGGCAAGGGATCGTGCCATGGCTGGAAGCTCGGCTCACACCCGAGGCCCACGAGGGCTTCTACATATGGTTGTGCCCCACAGGCTTAATCACATCTGATTATTTCTTACCAAGTTGTAATTCACATACCATAAAATTCACCATTTCAAAGTGTACCATTCAAGGGATTGTAATATATTCACAAGGTTTTGCAACCATCACCACTAATTCCAGAACATTTCATCACCATGTCCATTAGTAGTCACTCCCCATTTGCTTCCCCTCAGGCCCTGGAAGCTTCTAATCCACTTTGTGTCCCTATGGATTTCTGGATATTTCATACCAATGGAGTCATATGTATGGTCAAAACGTATGGCCTTTGGTGACTCGCCTGTTCCACTCAGTGTAACGTTTTCAGGGTTCAACCACATTGTCGCATTAATCAGTACTGCATTCCCTCTTTTTTTTTTTAAGATTTTATTTATTTATTTGTCAGAGAGAGAGGGAGAGAGAGTGAGCGAGCAGAGGCAGAGGGAGAAGCCGGCTCCCTGCTGAGCAAGGAGCCCGATGTGGGACTTGATCCCAGGACGCTGTGATCATGACCTGAGCCGAAGGCAGCCGCTCAACCAACTGAGCCACACAGGCGTCCCCCCTCTTATGTCTAAAATAATATCCCACTGTATGGATGTACCACACCTGTCCTTAGGGTGGCACTTGGCCGGCAGCAAGCTGGGAAAGCATTTGCCAGTCAGTCTGCCTTTCTGTGTCAGAGCCCCAGAGTGTCCTCACCCTTCTTTGGTGCCCGGCGCTCCTGGAGCCTTTGTGCACCGTCATTCCTTTAGCCGGGCCCCGCTGACCATTACGTTACTGCTGCTCATGTTCTGCGGTCAACGCTGCTGTGAATGACCTTAGGTAAATATCATCTCATGAACGGGATGTCGCCCTTTGCTCTGAGATGGCCACCAGGCCGAGCGCTTTATGACACCCCCATCTTACTCCATCCTCAACAGGGCTGTGAGGTGAACTTGAATCATTACAAGAGAGGAAACAGGCTCAAAGAAGGGCTATCCCTTGTGCCTGGTGCAGGGGAAATGGGGGTACTGTCTGACCCCAGAGTACTTGACCTTAAGCACCCCAACACCCAAGGACAGGGATCCTGACTCCCCAGGGCCTGACCTTTAACAACCAGGAGCCATAAGCTGAACAGAGCGTCTCCCTTCAGTTACAGCCGCTGTCTGGAGCTGATGCTGACCCATGTGTCCCACCGTGGCCCCATGTGCCACCTCATGGTGGCTTCCCACAATGAAGAATCTGTTCGCCAGGCAACCAAGCGGTACATAGAGGGATGGGAAACAGATCCCCACATGGAGGACCCCTCGATTCCTCTCCCTTGCTCACATGCCAGGGACGGGCAGAGGGTAGTAGACATGGAATTGGGGTAGGGATGGTGAGGGGCCAGTAGGTTCACAGGGATGCAGGGGAGGCTATTAAAATATTTAATCCCTTGTAGGCCCCAGCTAAACAAGGCATTTCTCCTTATTTGCTGGGGCACAGGGAAGTCTGCGTGTTCCGGGGAAGGAGCTGGGACTCACTGGGGAGCTTTCACGGGCCTGAGAGTAGTAGTTATTTATCACTGAGTTTGGAAGTACTTCAAGATTTTAATAACTGGAACAGCCATATGAGTGCATAATGGCTGACTATCAGCTCTGGATCCAGCCCCTGTGTGGACTGATGATGTGGCTTTCTCTACAGCATGTGGGAACTGGGCATTCCTCTGGACGGGCCTGTCTGTTTTGGACAACTTCTAGGGATGTGTGACCATGTCTCCTTGGCACTGGGTATGTGGATGGCCCATTCTCCCCATTCCCCAACACCATGCCCCACCTAGCCCTCGGCCACATCCCCTCCCAGCCAGATCCCTTCTCCCAATCCCAACCAGTGCCTGCCCAGGCTCCCCTCCAGAGCCTGCAGCTGGCCCAGCCACCAGACTCTTCCCGATAGAACTGTTGCTCCCATATCTGAAGGCCTTGCTTGCCTGTCTCTAAGCCTATCGTCTCTTGCTTTTGCTGGTTTTTGATCATGGTGTCTTGTTTCCTATGTGCTTTGTTATCTTGATTATGTCTCCCCGGGGTCTGAGACCAGAAGATTTATGTTTACTTCTGTCAGGTGCTAAGGGGTACAGAACCACTTTACCTTATATTCAGAGCTACAAATATGTGAGACTAATCCATGGCCTCGATCTCTCAGAGATGGATTTTTGTTTTCTTTGCTCTACTTATGGTCAAGGCCACCATTCCCCGTGAGTGGGGGAAGGTGGGAGTGTTGATTTCTGGTTAACTCTGTCACTGAGGGTGCAGCTTAATTTGAGGAAATGCTCCTTTACAAGTCACCCTGGTCAGGCTCTGGGCCTCAATTTCTGTACCCCCTCAACTCTATGAAGTCATCAAACTTTGCCTTCAGAGTGGAAGTGTTTCCTTGTGTCCTTCCCTCTTTGGGTCCTCATTTTCTCTTAATTCTTGGATTATTAAATTCCTTACTCTTTTGGCAGTATTTTAATAACTTTAGGAACATTTTCTAAATGTTTACTGCAGGCTTTTAAGGTTTTTTCATTGGGAATTTTGTCCAACTCACCTAGTCTGTCACGTTCTCAGAGATGAGAGCCTCTGTTCCAGGTGGGGCCTCTCCCCAAACATGAGTTCATACCCTGCCAACAATCTCCCTGCAGGGCAGGCCGGCTATGCAGTGTATAAGTCCATCCCTTATGGTTCCCTGGAAGAGGTGATCCCCTATCTGATCCGGAGGGCCCAGGAGAACCGGAGTGTGCTGCAGGGTGCCCGCAGGGAACAGAAGCTGCTCAGCCAAGAACTTCGGAGGAGAGTGCTGGGTCGGGGCCTGAGGGTACCCCATTAGCATCCCCAGGAGTCATGTGGTTAATAAAGATCCTGAGCTATTGCCCTGTACTGAAGCTGCCTCCTTGGGGAATGGCTATTCTCAACCTCAGTCAGTCCAAGCTAGCAGCTCTGCAGCTCAAGAGAGACCGGTAGCTGATCACAGAGCATAGCAAGGACATTGATCAAAAACTATTGATCAATAACACACCTCCCTCCAACCCTGAGGCGGCTTATCCTGCATTGTACCTGGGATCAGCTCTACTCAGCCAGTCAATGACTCACAGGGGAAATTTCTTCACTTCAGTGGATGCCCAGATGATGAGCAGACACTGAGACACTGAAGCCAAGAAGCTGGGAGGGACAGAGGGAAGAGGGCAAACCACTTTTTTATTTAATAAGCATTTACTGAGGCTCCTTCTGAGCTATGCTCTAAGGTGAACAATGCTGGGGACACAGCAGTGACAAAGACAACTGCAGGCCCTGACTCACAGGCCTTGGTCCAGTAGGGGTAGAGAGACCTATCTTCAGACAGTGACAGCCCGGGGGATCAGGGTAGACACCTGGTGATCAAGAGGGCTTCCCAGAGAATTCATAAGGATAACCAAGGGAATACTGAGAAGAGCATTCAAAGGCAAGCGTGTGCATAGACAGAAGAGTGTGAAACAGACTGGGGAGTGGGAGAATGGTAGGCAGGCCAGATGATGCCATCTTTGATGCCAGGCTTCATGGGTTGGACTTTGTCCCAAGGGCCCTGGGGATCAGCAGGGTTTCAAGCAAGGTGGGGACAAAGTCAGGTTTGGCTTTAGTAGAAGTCCCCTGGCTACCTCGTAGTGAGTGTTACCAGAGCGGGGAGACAGGCTGGGAGCCCAAGGGAAGCTAGAGTAAGGAATCGCTGCAGGCCGCTGGAGTGTGGCAAGACGATAAAAATGGAGGAGGGGGCTGGTGGGAGGGACAGTCTGGAAGCTTAGTGGATGGGCCCTCCCGCTGAGAGGCTGGATGGGAGGGAGACACTGAAAGGCGAGGCCCAGGGCCCTGACTTGAAGAGGGGGGGTCTCTGACATGGTGATCGGGGAGGAAATGCAGTTTGGGGGATATACTACAAGTGTGGGACCCAGTGGATGGTAGGGTCTCAGAGGATTTCCAGGGAGAAGTGTCTAGGACTGTGGGGCCACGTTTGGTGGTGGTGGGGCCCGTGGTGGTGGTGAGAAGCGTGGAAAGAAGTCAGCCAACGACAGGGATCAGGAAGGGCCCACCACAAACAAGCCCTGGGGCAGGCGGAAGAAGGGGGTAACATGTATGGCACAGCCGATAGCTCTGGGGTGGATATCGCTTTCTCTTCTTTCGCATCACGTCAGGGCTGTGGGGGCGTCTCTCAGAGGAGAGGGCTACTGCGCAAGCGCAAGCCACCGAAGCGCATGCGCCCCTGGTTCTGGCTCCGACGCCAGCATCCGTGTGCCTGGGTCACGTGGCAGTCACGCGGTAAGCACTGCGGGAGCGCAACGGTAGGTGCAAAGAGCCATGGGCTGGAGCCTAGACTCCAGAATCTTTCTAGAGCTTACTGGGTCCTCAGACTAGACCCCGCTGCCAGACCTCCGCCTTCCCTCATACTCCTCCCTCCTTCCCACGCCTAGTGGCCCGTAGAACCTACCGGTTATCAGACTCCGGCTCCCAGCCCACAGACACAACCCTCAGGTCCCCTTCCTCAGTCCCCTCCTATAGCCCACAGACCCCACCCCAGCACCCAGAGGCTTCCCTCAACCTCAGTCTATGTCCGCAACACTTAGACCCTCTCCCAGCCCGCAGAGCCTGCCTCAGCGCCTTAGCCCCTGCCCTAACTGTCCTCCCTTCCACCCCCTCGGGTAGCTTGGACACCCTACCCCTACTCAGGCCAAGCCCTCAGGCCCCTCTTCACCAGACCCTTTTCCAAAGCTGAGGGCCTATCCCTGGAGCCCTTACACCCCCTCCCCCAGAGAGAATGCCCAGGCCCCAGACTCCCTTAGACCCCAGACCTGCCAGTCTGGTCGTTAGCTCTTCCTGTCCGACCACTTTCCCCATTCAAACACCAAACAGAGCAGGTTCCTCCTGAGTCTCCTCCCTTTCTCCAGGCCCTCCAGGACTCCCAGCCGGCTCTGTTTTTATTCCCCCAAGAGGTCCTATGTTTACTTCCTCCTCCCTCATGAGACACCCCTAGGTGATCCCTGCCCAGGAGCTGAGCAAGGCCGGAGCCCACCGATGCCCTCCCTGCGCTCTCACTTCCCCATGGAGCTGGGCTCTGTTAGGGATCCAGAAGCCCAGCTGGGACGACTGCATCGTCTGGCAGTGGCTGGGGGCCCAGGATGGGGCCTCACGCGGCTCCTGCGGAGAGGTGAGGGTTCTTTTGGCTCCTGCAGCTACCTGTGGCGTCCAGCTCAAGAGGCTGTGAGGAAGGCAGGCCTTCAGTGGGCCAGTCACCAGCTGTGTACCAGGCACCTACTGAGTGCCAGCCTCTGATGCCCATGATGGGGATTTAGGGACAACCTTCTGGGTCATTGTGAATGAAATCTATCATGAGAATTTAAAAGAGTGGTGAGGATGAAGTAGATACAGCAAAAAGGGTGGCTTTATGAGAGCCAATGGTGCAACACCCCCCACCCCCACCCCAGGGTGAAATAGCTGCTGCAAAGGCCTTGAAGTCAAAACAAATTGTTAAGTAGCAGCGGAGGGGAGGGGGATCCAGGGCTGAAGCTAAGAGGCACCAGCCACAGACAAGAAAGGGCCTCTGAAGTAGTGGGTGAAATCTGTTATATTTTGTTCTGTGTGTGATGGGAAGCCATTGGAGTTGTAGGGAGGAAATGAACATCTAATTTACAATTTCCACTTTTCATTGGTTTTTGTAAATCGATTGTGTTTCTGGCCACTTTCTGAACTTAATAGTTGAAATTTTTGACTCTTTTACAGTTTTTGTTACCCACAGATGGTTGACAGTTTGGTCTCAGCCCTTTAAATTCTAATTATTTTTCCCCCCCATGTCAGGTGTTAACCAGAACCCCCAAACCTTATTGTCAATAGATATCTCTTTCCTTGTTTTTGATATTAAAGAGAATTAATTTGTATTTCTGCATTAAGTATTGTGGGTGCTCTGGGGTTTTGGTATATAATTTTATAAAGTGAGGATGTTCCCATTTATTCTTAGTTTTTTGAGGTATTTGTCCCCCTTAGTCATAAGTAAGTATTGAATTTTATTTTTATTTAATTTAGTGATTCATCATTTACATATATCACCCAGTGCTCATCATAACAAGTGCCCTCCTTAATACCTATCGCCCATTTAGCTCATCTCCCCACCCACCTCCCTCCATCAACCCTCAGTTTGTTCTCTGTCATTAAGAGTCTCTTATGGAAATTTTGAATTTTATCAGTTGCTTTTTCTGTATCTACTGAGTCAAGTGTGATTTTTTGTTAATTCATGAATGTGTTTTCTATATTGATTGATTTTTTTATGTTGAATCATCCCTGATTTCTGGGAATAAATCAATTGGATAATCCCTTTTACTTTATTTAGAGGGTTAGCATATATGATCATAAATGGAATTGAAATATGATTCTATTTTTGGTTCTGGAAACTTATGTGGCTTTGGAATTAAGGTCATTCTAGCTTCATAAAAGGAGCCTTGCGTTCTCTCTCTCTCTCTTTTGGAACAACTTGTATAAGATTATACATGAAATGATTACCATTGTAATGATTATATCATGCAGTGATTTGTGTTTTAAGAAGACCCTTCTGCAGGGCAAGACAAATGCAGAAAATCAGTTAGAATGCCTTTGCAAAAGACAGTGGGCTACTGGCTAAAATAGAAGGCAGTAAATGTGACATTCAGATGTTCTTAAAGGACCACCTTTGGAGGGATTTTGTGACAATAACTAAGCTGGCTTGAGCCAAGTGCTTGATTGATTTTACCATCTGCCTAGGACATAGGACTGCAATGACAAAGACACTGTGCATTTGCCCTCAGTAGGGAGAGGGGCAAGGGCCTCAAGGAAGAAGAGTTCAGGATAATGGGTATGGAGAGGAGGGGTGAGAAGGAGGCTCTGAGCAGGATGGTTGGGGAGGGGGTTGGCATAAGTGTCGTGCAGAGGAGGTTGCTTCTTGGATCCAGCTCTTAGAAGCAGGACTCAAAAATAAACTTGAGAGATTTCCTGAGAAAATCCAAGAGTTTGCTTTTCTTTTTTTTTTTTTTTAAGATTTTATTTATTTATCTGATAGAGACAGCAAGAGAGGGAACACAAGCAGGGGTAGTGGGAGAGGGAGAAGCAGACTTCCCACTGAGCAAGGAGCCTGAGGTTGGGCTTAATCCCAGAACCCTGGGATCATGACCTGAGCTGAAGGCAGACGCCTAACGACTGAGCCACCCAGGGGCCCCAAGAGTTTGCTTTTCTTGAAGAATTGGATGCTGGCCACTTGGGACCCGTGTACATATATTGCAGTAGAGCTGGGTGGAGGCTGTCTGCCCTGGACAGTGCACGAGGCTCCTGTCAGCCAAGGTCCTGAGAAGTCCACGTCCCCCTGGCCCCTGGGGACCTTTGTGTGATTTTTGACACTTCTGGGGTGGCAGATGGGTGTCAGCATCACAGGCGGTTGTCACCCCTTGTTGCGACAGTGTGGGCTCATTAACGGTGAGCACCGTGTTGAGACAGATCCTGAGCAGAGTCCCCTGTGGTTGGAGGGTGGGGCTTCCAGGGTATACAGAGAGAACCTGGAGTCGAGGCTCACCCAGGCAAGGAGGGACTGCAGGGACTGGGAATTGGCAGAGGTGTTGCATAGTGGCCCCCAGGACCTCTTCCTCCGGAGTAAAGGGCAGGGACAGTCCTAAGCCTTGCTGCCCCTCAGTTGTCCAGGTGGACGGTGAGAACTCCGCTGGGCAGACGGGGCTCTTCCTCTCGGCACTGCTGGGCCACAGCTCTGCTGTGCAGCTCTTGCTGACCTTTGGCGCCAACCCCAACCAGTGAGTGGAACGATGGTGGTGCTCCCACTGCTCCCCGGGGTCTGAGCTCCAGCCTGAGAGCCAGGCTTTCCTCCCCAGAGACCACTCCGTCATGACACCTTCCATCCTGATGACCCTTCTGGCCCCAGTGATCTCCCCCTTGTTCTCTGGATTAACCCCCTCTTGTCCTCCAGGGACTACTCCCATTCTCCTGCTACCTGCCATGCTCACAGTAAAGACCCCACCCTGTCCGCAAGTGACCCTCCTGTCCCGATATCCACCTCCCATGTTCACCGTGACTCCTCTCATCCCTCAGTGCTCCCATCTTGCCACCTCTTGTCCCTTTTCTGCCTCTTTCCTAATGCATTTCTGTCCTTGTTGTTCCACTGCAGCCGCTGCCTCGATGGCAGCACACCTGTGCACGCAGGCGCCTTCTCGGGCCGCAGCTTGGTGATGCTGCACCTGCTGCAAGCAGGGGGTGACCTGCGTCTGCATGACCAGCAGGGTCGCACGCCTTGGGACTGGGCCGAGCAGGGTGGTGCCAAGCAGAGCTGGGAGGTGAGCAGTGGCCCAGGTGGGGTGGGGGCGTATAGAGCCTGCACCCCCACCTGCTTCACTGCACACATCCCCCGTCCAGGTGCTGGAGCTATTAGAGCTGTGCCGAGCCCACATGTCGGCACTAGTGCATGACGGTGAGTTGGCGGCCAGTGCATCCCTGGGCCAGTTGCAGGCCGGCTGTAGACACAGCCTGTGTGGCTCCTTGTCCTTGCCTCGGTGGGAGTGTGTGGACAGGTAACTACTCATATCCTAAAGCCCACTCACCCACTGCCCCCAGCTGCCCTAGACTTACCCCTGGACTTTCCTTTGCCCCAGGGCACCGAGACGAGAGCACATCAGAAGACCTCCCCGAATTCCAGCCTTGGGGTTTGGCCAGGTAAGTGGGAGAGGTTGGGGGAGCAGGGAACACCCCTCTCTGCTTTGTACCTCATAGTCCCACTCCCCATTCCCAGCTGAGCTGCCTGAGGCCACTGGGGCTGGTGACAGGCATACCCCTCGCGGACCCCAAGGAGCTGCTGCCAGCCCAGGGCGAGCCGGACCGCACCTACGAGAGCAGCTCCCACACCCTCATGGCCAAGTGAGAGCCCCTCCCACACCCCCTGCCTGGCTGTCAGCAGAGTCTGGGAGGTGTCCAGTTCTCCTTCCCTCGTGGGAAGACCCCCATTTCAGATCTGTGCTCTTTCCCCCTCTGGCATTCTCTAGTCTCCTGTGGAGGGGCCACCCCGTGACAGCTCGGAAGCTGAAGGCACCTGGAGCTCAGCCGGATGTGCTGTTGGCTGACCTTCAGCACTGCAGGTACACCACCCCCAGCCTTGCCCCCAGGATGGCCCAGTCCCACAGACCCGTCTCCAGTCTGCCCTCCGGACTCAGGTGTCTCATAAACAGGAGGCCAGGGAGTGTGGCAGCAGCCACGGATACGGTCTTCACTTCTGGGCCAGCACCTGGCACGGAGCCCTCCTCCTGGAGTGACCATCCCCCCCCTCCTGCTGTAAAGTGGGTCCCAGGGCTGTGTGCTGTGTATTCCGGGCCACAGAGAGGTGGCTGGGTGTAGGCAGAGGTACCCCAGATGGGGTATGAACTGGGTGCTGGCCCTGCGAGCCAGGTCTCAGTTTCTCCTCTGTCCTGTGACTGATGCAGATGGTCAACCCCTGGCACGTGCTGATCTGTGCCGAGGTGCAGCCCCCACCACGCAGGTCAGGGCCCCCTTGTGAGTGGCCTGCTCTCCTCCCGCCCAGCACCCTGCACCACCCTAACCTGTTGCTGCTGATGGCACTGAGCCCCTCGGCCGACCTGTCGGGGCTGTGCCTCCTCTTCGAACCCGTGTGGCTGGGCTCCCTGCATGTGGTGCTGCACCCACGTGGGCCGAGTCCGGGAGGACCCCGCGCTGTGCCGGGGCTGCTGCCCGGCCACCTGCTGCTGCAGGTGCTGGAGGCACTGCTGTTCCTGCAGGCCCGCTGGCACGCCCACGGTGGCCTTAGCTCTCACGCCGTGCAGCTGGTACGGCCAGGCCTGGCCAAAGTGAGCAGCCTGGAGCACGGGCGGCCCCTGCACCAACGCTGGCTGCAGCCCAGGTGAGCGCCCACCTCCTCCACCTGCCCTGTATCCCTGTCCCATGGCTGCTGGCTCACCAGGCCCCTCGGCCTCCACAGGCCACAGCAGGGCTACTCCCGGGGAGGCTCAGGCCCAGGGCTGCCCCCGCCTCCTGAACTGTACCCATGGCTGCCACTTGAGCTCATCTGCGGTGACACTCCTGCTGCCACCTCAGATCTCTACAGCTTCTGCATCCTGGCCCAGGAGGTGTTCACCGGTCAGTGAGTGATCCTACACCCTGGCCCTGCTGAGGTCGTCCTCCGGGTCGGGTCCCCCAATCATACTTCCTCACAGGACAGCTGCCCTGGGCTGGGAGGAAGGGGCCTGAGGTGAAGGCTAAATTGGAGGCAGGTGAGAGCCCGGCCCTGGATCCCCTGGTGCCAGCCCCCTACCAGGCCCTGGTTCAGGCTGGGCTGGGCCTGGGGCCCGCTGACCGCTGGGGCAGCCTGCAGAACACTCGCTACCTGCTGCAGGAGGCCATGGCCCAGGTATGGGATATACTGGCCGGCCCGGGGGTGGCTGTAGAACCGTAGGCAGGACCCACGTCACACACTCAGCCGCCTTTCCCCAGGACTCAGCTCCTGAGGTGAGCTCCCGGATGCACTGGACCACACGGTGTCCTGCATCTCAGGATTTCCTACCAGGTTAGAGGGCACAGAGCGGGTGGTGGCTGGTTCTGAGCTCAGCTCTGCTCCCCCCCATTCCAACCAACTGGTCTGTCTCCCCAGACACACTGTACTGTGAGGTGGCTCCCAGAACCAAGATTCCACCCAGGTCTGTCCCCCCTGTGATGTCCCTGGGCCTCTCCCCATGCCAGGTAGGAGCCAGGGCAGGGATGTGGAGGACCAGGGGAGCTGTGGGACACTGGGCAACCCATGCCAGCTCCTGCCATTGTCTCCACAGGCCCTGAAGACTCCCGAGGTCACAGGCCGCAGCAGAGTCCAGAGAGCCCCAGCCTGGGACTCAGGCAGCAGCTTGACTCTAGGCAGCAGCCGGAGTCCCAGCTCCAGCCTCTACCCAGGCTCCAGCCCTGCAGCCCGGGTCAGCCTGCACCACTGCCTGGAGCCCAGCTCAACAGTATGGATCCCCCCAGGGCCCTGGGCAACCACTCATTTGTTAAACTATGAGCCCTCACCCCAGTTGTCACCAGCCCGTTTCCCCAGCTGCCTCGCCTTTGACCAGGGACCCCCCCAACTGTCCTCTCACTGACCTGTACCCCCTGAACAACCTGACTTCCCCCAGGGCCCTGCCCTACACTCCCAGCCTGCAGGACTTAGCCTCCCTGCTGGGGACCAGGGTTCTGTGGAGCAGTTTGAGAGCAACTCAGCCAAGATGCCAGCCCTGCTGGGCCTTCCGGCCCTAAAGCCCACCCCCTGCCTGCTGACCCACAGGGAGGCCTCCCACGCCCTGGAGGCTGCTGGCAGGGGAAGGCCACGAGGAGAAGGGGGTGAGACAGAGGAACCCGAGCCCCGTCTTCCTCCCCCTCCCAGGCCCATCCTGAGCTCCTACTGGGTGGCAGCTCCAGCATTTTTCCTCTGCAGGAGCCCAGTACTGAGCTGATCAGAGGATGTCTCTTCTCCAGCCTGCAGAAGTGAGAAATGGGCCCTGCTGGGAGCCACCTGGGGCCCCTTCCTTATCCCTGTGGTGACCCTGGCTCCACCTGCATCCCACTACTCCCCAGGATGGACCTGCTGGAGGAGATCATAGCGGAGCTGCAGGGTGGATGTCCACTCGGAGACAAGCCCAGCCTGGACCCCGCTCCTGAAACCGATCCTTAGAGTGTCCGTGACTGCCTTTCTGCAGACACCACCCCTCAGAGCTCCCAGGATGGACTTCCCATGCAGCACTTGCTGAAATGATAACGTGATAAAGCAATCCATCTGTCTCTGCCTCTTTGTTCCCTGAGTCTGGCCCCAGCATGACACTACCAGCCGTGTTTTCACCGTTTTTATTAATTTTGTCAGATGGTTTAGTGGGGAATGTGGGGGGAGATGGGCAGGAGCTGTTCCCCACCCCTCCCTGTGCACAGATCAGGACAAGCTGGGGGCTCCTGGTGGGAGAGGGAAGACAGGGTGTTGGCCTAGCCCTCAGATTTGTGCGGGAGCCCCCAGGAGGGGAGGTTGGGGGGGGATGGGTGTGCCCTTCAGCCCGGAGTAAGGAAGCTATAACAGGTCAGGGAGCCACATCAGAAACAAGTTACAAAGTTAGAAACCTGGGGTAAGGTCAGGAGCTCAAGAAAATACAAAACAAGGGATTGGATTGGGTCAATATCAGTGAGGGGAAAGGGAGAGGAGGAAGGTCTCTCCCAGCTGCGGCTCAGCAATAGCTTCGGGTCTGACCCTCAGAGTGGAGGGACCAGCTGGGAGTGGGGTAGGGGGGTGGGGGACCAGCCCCCTCCCTTCCTTGCCCCCCATTCCTATACAAGGACCCTCGGTGGTGCTCGCCCCCCCTCCCATAGGCTGGTGGGGCTGCCCTGTACAGCAGGAGAGGCTCTGGAGGGCCCCATGGCGTAGGTACCCTGTGAGGGGTGTGGGGGCCCCAGGGGGCCCGCTGTTTCTGGGGTAAGCGGGGGGCTGGGGGGCCAGGATCTGAACGGCTCCGGGGGTGTGCAGGAGGGGAGGAGGAGCTGGAAGAGGCGGGTGAGGGACCCCTGGGCCCCAGAGCTAGATTAACATACAGGGGCTCAGGCCGGGTAGGGCGCCTGGTGGGATGCTGGGGGGCTGAGTAGCCAAGGTGGTCATGGGGAAAGCAGGAAGAGGGTGGTGCGTAGCTGAGCAGGAAGTCGGGGGACCTGTGGAGTGGTGGCGATTGGCCAAGCAGGCCATATGAGGCATTGAGCCTATCTGGGGGCATAGAACGAAAGGGACTCCAGGACCTAGTGGGGCCAGAGTAGGGGGTTCCCTCACCCGTCTCAATTTCGTAGTACAGGTTCTCTCCCCTGTCAAGTGGTGCAGGGGGACCTAAGGGGCTCCTCCAGACTGGGGCTGGGGAGCTGGGCTGGAAGGATGGAGAACCCAGGGGGTACAAGCCTGGTTTGGGGACCCCAAGGAAGGGCGGCAGGCACTCCCGAGGGGCTGAAGAGAAGAAGCCAGGAGTAGGAACCTGTGGGGGTACAGAATACAGGAACTGAGCTACCATCTGTGGCTCATCCCTACACCCCCTGCACCCTCCACCTCTCCTGAGCTGAGCACTGACCTGGGCAGGGCCTCTGAGTCCCCTCCTTGAGGTCCCGGGGGGCCGCTGGCTCCTCACTAGGCTCCCGTCACTTTGTTGCGTTGGTAGGGAGGGTGGGGGTCCAGGAACCCAGGCACCTGAATGGGCTAGGGAGTTGGGGGCTGGCCCAACCCCTGAGGTCCCTGGGGGTTCACTGCCCACCTCCAGCGACAGTGAGCAGTGGAAAGGGGAGTGGGGAGCAGAAGGGGTGCTCCCATGTTCCTGTTGGCTCTGTCTCTGGGCCACCTGCTGAGCCCGCTCAGCCAGGGCCAGGGCCATGAGGCGTGCTGGGTTCTTGGGGGGTGGGGGTGGGGCCCCCCCAGGGCGCAGGAGGGACAGGGGTGGGGGCAGCAGCGGTGAATCCATACCAGGACCTACACAGAAAGGAATGGGAAGAGAAGTCAGCCAGGGCTTGGGTGCAGCTTCAGGGTCCCTAAGGGCATGGGGTGAGCCGAGCAGGACTCACCATGCTGGCCTGGGGCTCCCCGGGGAACAGGTAGGGCCAGCTTGCTGCAGATCTCCTGTTGGCAGGTGTCACTCAGCTGGGCCTCAGCTCCACGCAGCAGCAAGGGGATGAGATGGGGCCGTAGGCCAGGGCTGGGGCTGAGGGCCGGCGTTGGGGTGACTGAGGCAGGCGTTCCCCCAGCCCCCAGCAGCTCCAGGACAGCAGGTGGCACGGATACGGCCAGGGGTTCTGAGATGTCCAGGGCAGTGGGTGAGGCAGGGCTGGCAGCCCCATGGGGTGAGAGGGCCTGGGGAGTCACCTTAGGTGGGAAGGCAGAGGCAGGGGCTGGGGGTGCCGGGCTGGCGGGAGGTGCCGGGTCCCCTGGCGTGGGGCTGCTGCAGCGAAAGGTAAGGGGATCGAAGTCGAGCCCCCGGAGCCCCTCCAGGCAGCGGGGTGGGCTAAAGTCCAGCTCGTCACCATCATCTAGCCACGCTGAGGTTCGGTGTGAGGGTGAACCAGAGAGTGCCCCCAGCCCAGCTGCTGAGGATCCGGAGGATGAGGACTCAGAAGAGGAGGAGGATTCGGAGGAGGAGGACGACGAGGACAGGCTCTCGCAGGAGCCAGCAGGTGCCGGGCCCACAGGGAAAGCGTCACTGCTGGAGTGGGGTCGCCGAAGCCTGTGCAGCCTCTGGAGGCCTGGAAGGGGGGGCAGTTAGGTGTCAGGGGTCAGAACTTCACAGGCGTATGGCAGTAAGGATAGGGTACATCACCCAGTGGGCTAGGCTGGGGAAGTTACACAAAGAGGCGTTTCCCTGGGTAGGGTCCCAGTGGCTGCAAATCCAGGCGCTGTTCAGACTCAAAGTGAGAAAGGAAAGAGATGGCAAGGCCATGATGAGAATCATTCTACACCCAAAGGCCAGTCTGACATCTGACAACTACAAGGCTGCTGAGCAGGAGACCATGGGACTTCCCAAGCTCTTATTATCACTATCAGGAGTGCAGACGTGACTTTTTTTTTTTGGAAAGCAATAGGGCCTTGTCATGTAAAGGTGAACATGAGCAAGGCCCACAGCACGCCCCTCCCCTCGCTCCTGGGTGCCTGGAGCACTCTCCAGAGTAGGGGCATGCAGAGAGTGCTCCCCAGAGCCCCCAAGCCCTCGGGAGAGGATAGATAAGTGACACGGGATGGGAGAGCCGCACATGAATACCAGAGAGCAGCTAAGAGGCACAAGCCCGAGCTACACGCAGCCACGTGGGTGGCAGTGAGCGGAAAGTCAAGTTCCCCATCCAGCACCCTTTCTTCGGAGACCTTCAACATTTACAAAACAGCCAGGACTGTGCCATATGTTACACGGAGGCCTGCAGGGGATAAAACCTTAGAGCAAGGAGATGCTGCCCATGGAATCCAGGGCTGCCTCTGGTGGGGAGGCAGCAGATGGCAGAGGGGAGGAGCTCGCAGCCAAGGGAGTGGGGCTCTTTTAGTTCTGGCCGGTGGGCTCACAGGTGGTCATTTCATTACTTAGATTTTTTTCCCAAAGGAGTGAATAAAAACCTGCAAGGGCCCTGTCTGGACCAGTGATCACAGTGCGTCATGAACCAAGGGTGACGCTTTATCTAACACACTGAAACTCATGTCCAGATTAGGAACTAAAGAACATCAAAAAAGAACCCCAAACCCCCAAATTTGAAGTACGTTTAGAGGCCACCCCAGGGCTGCCAGCCCTCCCAGCTCCACCAGGCCGGGCCTGAGCCACCCGGCACTCACCAGCCCCGCTGGCCTGTGATGACAGAGACTCCTCGCTTTTGGCAGATCTCAGCGTGACTGTGTCAGGTCGGCCACCTGCAAAGAGAGGCAGGATGGGCACGGGGCACTCCAGAGTGCCTCCCGTCCACCCCAACCCCCCACCCACTGCAGCCTCTGACCTGAAGGCTGCGGGGGTGCACGGGTGCCCCCCAGCCACGGTAAAGGCTTCTTTCGGGGGATGCTGGGGCCCCGGCCCAGTGCAAAGAAGGTCTTCCAACTGCTTCCCCCTGGCTTTCGCTGTTTCTCGCCTCTCTCCCCTTTCCTCCTGGGGTTTGCAGGAGACAAAGGAGGGAGTCTGAGGATCTGGGGCCTCCAGGCTGGCCCTGTGCTCCCCCAGCATCCCACTCACCTTTCCACAGGTGAAGCTGGGGCCTTGGGAGTGGTGGGCTCGGTGGGAGTCCCCAGCCGGCCTTGGGTCCGAGCCTGGGCTTCCTCCAGCGTCAGCAGGCGAGTGGAAGGGCCGCTGCCCGCAAGGGACTTGGGCCTGGGGAGGAGGCAGCGGCCTAGGGAGTTGGGAAAGGGGGCAGCTGTCAGCTCAGGGGGCCTCTCAAGGCCACAGGCAAAGCCAAGCGCCACAGCCCAAGCCCCGGCCCCGCAGCGTGCCCACCCGGGCTGGCAAGGCAGGGGGCCAGGGCGGATCAGGCGGGAATGGGTGGGCAGCAGGCAGGTGAGGAGGAGGAGTGAGGCAGGATGAGCTGATGAGGAGGCAGCTCCCGGCAGCCAGCGAGGGCAGCGGCTCTGGCTTCAGTTACCTCGGGCCAGAGGGCCCTCCGACGTGCTGAATCCTGATTGGGCTGGGGTCCGGGGTAGGGCGGGGAGTCTGGGTGGGGCTGGGGCGGGGTCAAGTCTGGGGACCTCCCACCTCCTCCCTGGTGGACCCAAGGCCCCAAGAGCCCCCGGGAGCTACAAGGGGTGAAGGAAGAACGATGTCCGGGCCAAGAAGTGGGGATCCTGAGCGTAGGAGCTGAAATGAGAAGGGGGGGGAGGGGAGGGAGAGGCCGGGGCGGGGTCCTCAAGGAGCCAGGAGGGAGGTCCAGCTTCAGTGGGATAGGGATAGGGCTGGGAGCCCACCTGCCCTCCCACTGCAGCCCTAACAATGAGGGGGCAGTAGCCAGGACATCAGGGGGTGGGATGGGCATACCTGCAGGGTCGAGGCCAGCAGAGGTGAAGGTGTCACTAAACAGGACATCCACATGGGTGAGCAGGAATTCCACCACCACAGACTGCACCCGGACCTCCCGAAAGGCTGCTGCCCCACCCAGCCCCACGGACTCCAGTTCCATGGACCTGGATGGGAGGAGGGGGAGGGGTGCCAGGTGCTTTGAGCCCAGCTGGCAGGTTCAGCTAGGCACGATGGGGAGTCAATGGAAGAAATGACAGTCATCCAATACCTCTGACCTCATCAAAGTGATCATATCCATAATTGGGTTCTCAAACTTTCTTCAACCCCCTCCCTTCCTGCCTTCCCCATCTCAGTGCTCAGGCCAGACACGTCCCAGTGATGTTCCTGACCCCTCTCTTTCCCCTCACACCTACGTCCAGCCTCTCAGCAGTCCCTGCCTGCTCCATCCACAAAATCTCTCCAGATTCTAAACTCTTCTCCCCCACTTTCCCCACGGTGGTCCAGCCTTCATCCTCCCACTCCCAGACATCACAAGGCTCCTCCTTGGGCTCCCAGGTTATCCCGCCCCCTGCAATCTGCTCCCCGCCACAACCAGAGGGAGCCTGTGACCCCGTCAGGGCCCTGCAGGCTCAGAGCCTCCCCTGCTGCACCTCTCTCCTGACAGAAGCAAACTCCTTACCATGACCCAGGACCCAGAAGTCACT
>ML106826.1:0-19307 GCA_003697995.1 Taxidea taxus jeffersonii
GGTCCAAGATGTCATTCAAAGTCCTTGTTTCCTTGTTGATCTTCTGCTTAGATGATCTGTCCATTTTAGTGAGGGGTGGTGTTAAAGTGCCCTAACATTATTGTATTACTATTGATGTGTTTCTTCAATTTTGTTAGTACTTAGTTTATATAATTGAGTGCCCTCAAGTTTGGAGCATTAACATTTACAATTGTTAAAACTTCTTGTTGGATAGACCTTTTTAAATATGATATAGTGGCCCTCTTCATCTCTTATTACAGTCTTCGGTTTAAAATCTACTTTGTGTGATATAAGATTGTTACCCCAGCTTTCTTTTGATGTCCATTAGCATGATAAATGGTTCTCCATCACCTCACTTTTTAAAATTGTGTTATGTCATTCATCTCACAATACATCATTAGTTTTTGATGTAGTGTTCCAAGATTCATTGTTTACATATAACACCCACTGCTCCATGCAATATGTGTCTTCCTTCATACCCGCCAATAGGCTCACCCATCCCCCACCCCACCCCTCTAAAACCCTCAGTTTGTTTCTCAGAGTCTATAGTATCTCATTGTTCATCTCCCCCTCTGATTACCCCCCTTCAATTTTCCTTTCCTTATCCCAATATCCTCCATGTTATTCCTTATGTTCCACAAGTAAGTGAAACCATATGATAAGTGACTTTCTCTGCTTGACTTATTTCACTCAGCATAATCTCCAGTCCCATCCATGTGACGCAAAAGTTGGGTATTCATCCTTTCTGATGGCTGAGTAATATTCCATTGTATACATGGACCACATATTCTTCATCCATTCATCTGTTGAAGGGCATTTTGGCTCTCTCCACAGATTGGTTATTATGGACATTGCTGCTATGAACATTGGGGTACATATGGCCCTTGTTTTCATTCTGTACCTTTGGGGTAAATATCCACCAGTGCAATTGCCAGGTTCTAGGGTAGCTCTATTATTAACTTTTTGAGGAATATCCACACACACTCCCTCACTTTCAATCTGGAGGTGTCTTTGGATCTCAAATGAGTCTCTTGTAGACAGCATATCAATGGGTCTTGTTTGTTTTTTTGTTTGTTTGTTTGTTTGTTTAAATCCAATCTGATACCCTGTATCTTTTGATTAAGGTTTTTAGCCCATTTACATTCAGAGCAAGTATTGATAGATATGAATTTAGTGTCATTGTGTTAACTGTAAAGTCACTGTTTCTGTACATTGTTTCTGCTCCTTTCTGGTCTGTTACTTGTGGGCTCTTTCTTCTCTTAATGGATACCCTTTAATATTTCTTGCAGGGCTGGGGGCACCTGGGTGGCTCAGTGGGTTAAAGCCTCTGCCTTCTGCTCCAGTCATGATCCCAGGCTCCTGGGATCGAGCCCCACATCAGGCTCTCTGCTTGGCGGGGAGACTGCTTCCTCCTCTCTCTCTCTCTCTTCCTACCTTTCTAGTTACTTGTGACCTCGATCTGTCAAATAAATAAATAAATAAATAAATAAATAAATAAATAATAAAAGCTTTAAAAAAATATTTCTTGCAGGGCTGGTTTAGTGATCACGAATTCCTTAAATTTTTGTTTGTCCTGGAAACTTTTTTTCTCTCCTTCCATTTTGAATGAAAACCCTGCTGGATAAAGTATTTTTGGCTGCATATTTTTCTCATTTAGCACCCTGAATATATCATGCTAGTCCTTTCTGGGTCTCTGTGGATAGGTTTTCCTGCAGTCTAATGTTTCTATCCTTGTAGGTTATCCCTGCTTATCCCAAGCAGCTTCCAGGATTTTCTCTTTGTTTCTGAGACTTATAAGTTTTACTATTAAATGATGGGTTGTGGGCTTATTTTTATTGATTTTGAGGGGGGTTCTCTGTGCCTCCTGGATTTTGATGCTTATTTCCTTCCCCAACTTAGGGAAGTTCTCTGCTATATGCCTTCTGCCCCTCTCTCTCTTTCTTCATCTTCTGGGATCTCAATTATTCTAATAGTGTTTCATCTTATGGTGTCACTTATCTCTTGCATTCTCCCTTCATGATCCAGTAGTGGTTTATGTCTTTTTTTTTCAGCTTCTTTATTCTCATCATTTGGTCTTGTATATCACTAATTCTCTCTTCTGCCTCATTTATCCTAGCAGTAAGAGCCTCCATTTTTGATTGCACCTCATTAATAGCTTTTTAAAATTTCAACTTGGTTAGATTTTAGTTCTTTCATTTATCCAGAAAGGGATCTTATTTCTCCAGAAAGGGATTCTCTAGTATCTTCTATGCTTTTTTCAAGCCCAGCTAGCATTTTTATAATCATCATTCTGAAATCTAGTTCTGACATCTTACTAGTGTCCATATTGATTAGGTCCCCAGCCATCGGTTCTTTTTTGGGGTTTGAGTATTTCCACCTTGTCATTTTTTTCCAGAAAAGAATAGATGAATGAGTGAACAAAATGCTAAAAGGGTAACAACGACCCCGGAAAAATATATACTTCCAGAAAGTGGTCGCTTTTCTGTTCATAGAATTGCTGCTATTCTTCTCTTTGAGTTTGTAAGTGTTTAGAATGGTTTGATAACTATCTAGCTAAATTCCTGGGACCAGACAAAATTTAGGTCTCCTACTTCACCATTTTGATCCTCCTACTGTTGGTCTATTTTTATTGATTTTTAAGGGGCTTCTCTGTACCTCCTGGATTTTGATACCTGTTTCTTTTCCCAAATTAGGGAAGTTCTCTGCTACAACTTGTTCCAGTATACCTTCTGTCCTTCTCTCTCTTTTTCTTCTGGGATCCCAATTAGTCTAACATGATCTTGCTTTATATCACTTATCTCTCAAATTCTCCCCTCATGATCCAGTAGTTGTTTACCTCTTTTTCTCGGTTTCTTTATTCTCCATCATTTTCTCTTCTATATCACTAATTCTCTCTTCTGTCTCATTTATCCGAGCAGTTAGAGCCTCCATTTTTTTATTGCATCTCATTAATAGCCATTTTATCTTGGGCTAGATTTTAGTTCTTCTATTTCTCCAGAAAGGGATTCTTTAGTATCTTCTATGCTTTTGAAGAAGAATTAATACCTATTCTTCTGAGGCTATTTTAAATAATAGAAATGGAAAATTTGAAAACTATTTCTATGAGGCCAACAATACCTTGATCCCAAACCAGACAAAGATGCCAACTAAAGGAAGAATTATAGACCAATATCTCTGATGAACAATGATGCCAAAATTTTCATCAAGAAACTAGTCAATAGGATCAACAGTACACTTAAAGGATTAAGTTAAAAACTACCTTATGACCCAGAAATTGCACTACTAGGGATTTACTGTAAAGATACAAAAGTAGTGATTCAAGTGGGCACCTGCACCCCAATGTTTATAGGAACAATGTCCATAATAGCTTAAGTATGGAAAGAGTGAGATTTCCACCAATAGATGAATGAAGAAAGAAGATGTGTTACACACATACACACACAGAGAATGGAATACTACTCAGCCATTAAAAAAATGAAATTTTGCTGTTTGTAACAGTGTGGATGGAAATAGAGTGTATTATGCTAAGCAAAATAAGTCAATCAGAGAAAGGCAATGATCATATGATTTCACTCATATGTGGAATTTAAGAAACAAAACAGAGGAGCATAGGGGAAGGGAGGGAAAAATAAAAGAAGACAAAAATCAGAGAGGGAGACAAACCATAAGAGACTCTTAACCATATGAAACAACCTGGAGGATTGCTGGAGGGGAGGGCTTTGGGGGGATGGGGTAACTGGATGATGGAGATGAGGGAGGGCACATGATATAATGAGCACTGGGTATTATATAAGACTGATGAGTCACTAAACTCTACTTCTGAAATCATTAATACAGTATATGTCAATTAACTGAATATAAGTTGAAAAGAAAGTTTAAAAAGAAAAAAATATGTGGGATCTATGAATTACCTGACAATGACATTAAAAATACCATTTTAAAGCTGCTTGATGAGTTAAAAGAGAATACTTATGGAAAACTAAATGAAATCAGGAAAATAATGCATGAGTAAAATGAGAATATCAACAAAGAGATAGAACCTATTAAGAAAGGGATCAAAAAGAAATTATGAAGCTGAAGTATACAAAAATAGAATAAAAAATTCACTAGTAGGATTCAACAACAGTCTTGATCAAGCAAAAGAAAGAAGCAATAAAAAAAAAAAATAAAAAAAAAATAAAAAAAAAAGAAAGAAGCAATAAACACAAAGACAGGTCATTTGAAATTACAAGTGAGAATTTTAAGAGAAAAAAGAATGAAAAGAAGTGGTAGGACCCAAGGGACTTACAGGACAAGATCAAGAGAAGTAATATATGCATTATGGCAGTCACAAAAGAGACAGGGAAAGGGACAAAAGGTCTATTTGAAGAAATAAAGGCCAAAAATTTGAGAAAGGAAATGGATATACAAGGTCAAGAAATAAAAAGAACTCCAATTGGGATAAATACATAAAGGGTCATGCTGAGATGCATGATAATCAAACTGTCAAAAGTCCCAAAGAGAGAATCTTGAAAGCAGCAAGACAAAAGTGACTCATTATATATAAGGTAGCTCCCATGAGATTATCAGTGGATTGCTCAATAGAAATCTTGCAAGGACAATATAGTCAACAGGATGAAAGAAGAAAATGGCCAAACAAAAACACTGTAACTGGCAAAGCTGTCTTTCAAAAATGAAAGAGAAATTAAGACTTTCCTAGACAACAAAAGGCTGAAGAGGTTCACTGCTACAAGAACTGCCCTACAAGAAATGCCAAAGGTGTTTTTCAAATTGAAGCAAAAAGACACTGGACAGCAACATGAAAACATACAAAATTATAAAGCTCTCTGGTTAAGATAAATATATAGACAAACATAGAATCCTCAACTACTATAATTTCAGCTCATAAATCACTTTTAATTCTGGCATAGAATTTAAATGACAGGCATAAAAGTAACTATAAACCTATATTAATGTATATACAGTGTGAAAAGATGTAAATTTGTGACATCAAAAACAAAGTTTGGTGAACAGAGATGTAAATGGATAGAGTTTTTGTATACAATTTAAGGTAAATTGTTATCAGTGTAAGATGGATTGTTATGAGTGGGAGAGATGGATGAAATAGGTAAAGAGGATTAATGGTGGGATTAAGAGTACTTTATCTTGATGAGTCCTGAGTTGTATAGAATTGTTGAATCGCTATATTATACACCTGAAACCAATAACCAATACAATTCTGTATGTTAACTATACTAAAATTAAAATTAAGAAAAATAGAAAAGTAAAATAAAATGGATTGTTTTAACTTTAATATGCTTTATGAAATCTCCATGGTAATCACAAATAAAGTACTATAGAAGATACATAAAAGGGAATGAGAAAGAATCAAAGTATGTAACTACCAAAAAAATCAATGAAACACAAAGGAAGGTAGTAAGAGAGGAAGAGGGACAAAATAGGTACAAGACATATGGAAACCATTAACAAATGGCGATAGTTAAGTCCTACCCTATTATTAATTACTTTAATTGTAAACATCTTAAACCTCCCAATTAAAAGACATTGAGTTATTGAATGGGCTGAAAACAACACAAGATCCATTTATATGCTGTCTACAATACTTATTTTAAAAATCTAAGGGCATACATAGGCATAAAGCAAAATGATAGGAAAATGCATAATGTGCAAATAGTCAATAGGTGGGGTGGAAGTAATTATAGTATAAAATAAGTAAGTCAAAAACTGTCACAAGAGATAAAGGACAATTTATGATGATTGAAGGGCAATTCATCAGAAAGATATAAGAATTATAAATATATGCACTTAACATCAGAGCTCCCTTATATGTAGGAAAAAAGTTGTCAGAATTGACAAGAGAAATAGACAGAGAAATAGACAGAGAGAAATAAACACAGAGAAATTATAGTAGGAAATTTCAGCAGCCCTCTTTTAATAATGGCTAGAATAATCAGACAGAAAATCAATATGGAAACAGAGGTCTTGAATAACAGTGTAGACCAATTAGACCTAGCAAGCATATATAAAACATTCCACCCAAGCACAGCAGAATACACATTCTTCTCAAGTGCACATGAAACATTCTTCACAATAGACTCAATGTTGGGCCACAAAACAAGTTTTAACAAATCTAAGAAAACTTAAATCTTGCCAAAGATCTTTTCTAACCACAATGAGATGAAACTAGAAATCAATAACAAAAAGAAAAACAAATAGAACTTAACACACTCTTAAACAACCAATGGGCCAAAAATTAAATCACAATATCTTTAGACAAAAAAAAGAAAAAAAAACCAGCATACCAAAATTTATGGGATGCAGTGAAAACAGTATTAAGAGGGAAGTTTATGATAGTAAATAATTACATTAAAAATGAAGAAGCATCTCAAATCACTCAAATCAACAACCTGAACTTCTACCTTAAGGAACTAAAAGGATCAAACTTAATCCAAGTTAGCAGCAGGAAGAAAATAATAAAGATTAGAGAAGAAATAAATGAAATAGAGAAGAGGAAAATTGAAAAAATCAACAAAACATAGTTTTTTGAAAAAGAAATCAACAAAATTGGCAAACTCAGCTAGACTGAGAAAAAAAGAGGACCCACATAAATAAAATTAAAAAATAAAAGAGAGGTGCCTGGGTGGCTCGGCTGATAAAGTGTTCAACTCTGGGTTTTGGTTCACGTTATGATCTCAGAGTCATGAGATGGAGCCCTGTGTAGGGCTCCCTTTTGGGTGTTGAGTCTGCTTAAGATTCTCTTCTCCCTCTCCCTCTACCCCTCCCTTCCCCACATGCTCTCTTTCTCTATAAAAAAATTTAAAATAAAAGTAGAAAAACCCCAAATAAATAAAAGAGGAGATATTACACCCAATGCCACAGAAATATAAAAGATTATAAGAGACCACTATGAATAGTTAAACACCAACAAATTGGAAAATCTAAAAGAAATGGATCAAATTACTAGAAAGATAGACCCTAACAAGACAGAATCATAAAGAAAAAAAATCCAAACAGACCTATAATAACTAAGGAGACTGAATCAGTAGTCAAGTCTCCCCAAAAAGAAAAGTTCAGGACCAGATGGCTTCTTTGGAGAATCCTACCAATATTTAAAGAAGAAAATATGAATGCTCTTTAAACTCTTCCAAAAAATTAAGGAAGGAACACTTCTAAACTCAGTTTGGGAGGCCAGCATCACCCTGAAACAAAGCCAGAGAAAGACTACAAGAAAACTAGAAGCAAAATCTTTTATTAATATTGATATAAAAATCTTCAACAAAATACAAGTAAACTGAATTCAGTAGGACATTAGAAGCACTCCACAATGACCAAGTGGGATTTATCCTGAAATGTCAGGATGGTTCTACACATGAAAACCCATCAATTTAATATATGACATTAACAGAATGAAGGAAAAAAACTCCACATGATCATCACAATTGATGAAGAAAAATCATACAACAAAATTCAACACACTTTCATGATAAAAACGTTCATAGTCAGGAATCAAAGGAAATTACCTCACATAATTAAGCCACATATGAAAAGTCCACAACTAACAGTATACTCATTGGAGAAAAACTGAAAGCTTTTCCTCTCAGATAAGGAACAAGAGAAGGATTCCCATTCTCATCTCTTCTATTCATCATATACTAGAAATTCTAACCAGAGGAATTGGTCAGGAAAAAAAAAAGACATACAAATAGGAAAGGAAAAAATAAGATTATCTCTGTTTGCCAAGTGACATGATCTTGTATGTAGAAAACTGGAGAATAAACACAGACACATACACACAGACACACATACATACAAATTCCATTAGAATAAACAAATTCAGCAAAGTAGTAGGATATAAAAATAACACCCCAAAATCAGTTGCATTTCTATACATTGGCAACAAACAACCCAGGAAGAAAATTAAGAAAACAATCCCAACTACAATGACATTAGAAAGAACAGAATACTTAGAAATAAACTTAACCAAGATGGAAAAAGATTATACGCTTAAAACTACAAAGCATTGCTAAAAGAAATAAAAGAAGACACAAATACATGGAAAGACAACACATGTTTATGAATTGGAAGACTTCATATTGTTAAAATCTCCATACTACCCAAAGCAATCCACAGATTTAAATCAGTCTCTATGAAAACCCCAATGATAGCTTTGTAGAAATAGAAGAAAATCCCAAAATTCAGATGGACTCTCAAGGTAACCCAAATAAATCTTGAAAAAGAACAAAGTTGGAGGCCTCACACTTCTTGACTTCAAAACATATTACAAAGCTACAGTAATCAAAATAGAGTGGTACTATATAAATACAGACATATTGACCAATAGAACAGAATAGAGAGGTTAGAATAAACCTTCATGCATTTGGTCATATGACCTTGGACTAGGTTGCCAAGACCACATAGAATAGTCTTCAACAAATTATGCTGTGAAAACTAGGTATTCACATGTGTTCTATATGTTTCTGTGATTTGTCTCAGGTAACCAATCACCTGGACCTGCATGTACACAAGCAGGCTAAGAAATGCTGTTTGTGAAACTCATGTTATATGAATAGTGTTGGGAGCCTGGTTATTTAAAATATATTATTATCTGGCCTCCAGGTCAGAACTGGCCCTTCTATTCTGGACTCCAAGAACTACAAATCTTGTCTCACATCCCCTCCTGCTCCAGGCTGGGCTGGCCCCCCAGAATGGAATCCTGGAGGGGAGGCAGACACATACAGCTCAGATACTTGAAAATACAAATACATGATAACAGAAATACAGCTCACTCCACACTGCACGTAGGCAAACTAATGTTTTTCTCCAAACCCTGTCATTTGCCCTAAAAATATGGCCCTTATGGGGTGGTCATTTGGAAGTCTCATTTGAGGTGAGGATGCTCCGCCCAGGTCTCTCAATTGGGACTCCAGCCTGGCTGTTTCTACCGGGCTTCCCCAGCTAATGAGGTTGGATGTTGTTATTTGATGTAACTTTGCCTTATTCTCATTTATTGTCTACTATTACCTTCATCTATGTGTAGATTCTTTTTCTCTTCTATTTCTACCAGGTTTCAATAATAATAATAATAAAGTTTTCTTTCCTTTTCAAAACTAAAATACAGCTGTTGTGAATCTTTTATTCAGAACAACATGCAAAAGAATGAAGTTGGCCTTTAGCTTATAGAATACATGAAAATGAACTAAAAATGTACTAAAGACCTGACATAAATCTGTAAAACTATAAAAAAATGGGTATAACTTCATGGCAATGGATTTGGCAATAATTTCTTAGATATGACACTAAATATACAGGCAACAAAAGCAAAAATAGATAAATGGGGCTACACTAAACTTGAAAACTTCTGTCCATCAAAGGAAGTAATCAACAGAGCAAAGACAACCTACAAAATAGGAGAAAATATTAGCTAATCATATATATGGTAAGGAGTTAATATCTACAATATACAAAGAACTCCTATGACTCAACAACTACAACAACAAAACTCTGATTTGCAAAGCACCTGAACAGACATTCCTCCAAAAGAGGAATATACACAGGAAATATACAAATGGCCAGCAAGCATATGAAAAGATGTCAACCATCACTAATTATTAGAGAAATGCAATGAGGTATTGATAAAAAACCCAGAGAATAACAAGTGTTGGTGAGGATGAAGAGAAATTGGGACCCTATGCATTGTTAGTGGGAATGTAAAGTTTCTCAAAAAGACAAAAATAGAATCATCATATGACCCAGCCATCCCACTTCTGGGTATTTATCCAAAAGAGTGAGACAAGGATTGAAGACATTCTGCACACTCATGTTCATTGTAGCATTATTCACAATGGCCAAAAGGTGGAAGTAACTCAAATGTACATTGAAGGATTAATGGATTAAGAAAAAAAGGGGGTATATACATACAGTGAAGTATTATTCAACCTTAAAAAAGATGGAAATCCCAATACACTCTACAACATAAATGAAACTTAAGGACAATATGCTAAGTGAATTCAATCAAAGAAGACAAAGAAATATATAATACTTATAAGAAATATCCCAAGTAGTCAAACTCATACAAACAGAAAGTAAAATGGTGTTTGTCAAGGGTTGGAGGAAAGGGGACATGGGGACCTGTTGTTCTATGGTACAGGTTCAGTTTTGCAAAACAAAAGAGCTCTAGAGAGCAACTGCACAACAATGTGAACACAGTTAACACTATGGAATGGTACACTTAAAAATGGTTAAGATGGCAAATTTCATTTATTTTAACCACAATTAAAATACAAAACACCCAGGCCTAAATACCATGGAGCCTTCTTTTAAATCTTTTTTTTTTTTTTAAAGATTTTATTTATTTATTTGCCAGAGAGAGCGAGCACAGGCAGACAGAGTCAGGCAGAGGCAGAGGGAGAAGCAGGCTCCCTGGGATCATGACCTGAGCCAAAGGCAGCTGCTTAACCAACTGAGCCACCCAGGCGTCTGGAGCCTTCTTTTAAAATTCAATAAAAGTTAACACTTTCCTACCTGCCTACCTCCCACACTCATCTCTCTTTCTTCCCTATTTCCCATGTCTCTAGCTCCAATTAGAGTGGGTCAAATATCACTGCCAGTAAGAGGGAAAGAAATACTAAAAAGAAGGGAGAAGAGGGGCACCCTTTCTCTAGTAGCAGGTGATCTACTGCCCAGTCAAGGGAAGGAGGGATGGCTTGTGTTTGGGAGACTGAAGTGCTGATCAACATATAGTGTTTAGCACTCTAATTTCTAAGAGGATTATAATTATAATTTAGAGTTAACTAGGAAGGAGCAAAAGAGTTAATAGATATGCCCAGTTTTAACCTATTGACAGAGAAAAAAACTTCCCACTAAGCCTGTTTAAAGATATAATGGGAAACAAAAATAAAGATGTTTTCAATGTATATCCAAGGTTTTTCACCTGTCTAGTATACTGGTTTCAAATGTTAATGTATATCATGCTAATATACAGAAAAGGGGGATGGGTGGATGGGTGAGCCTGGTGGTGGGTATTAAGGAGGGCATGTACTGCATGGAGCACTGGGTGTGGTGCATAAAAAATGAATCATGGAACACTGAAAAAATAAAATTAAATTTAAAAAATAATAAATAAGAATTAAAAAATAAGAATTCTATAGGCAATTTACAGCTGATTTTCAAATTATGGTATGTTATTGTCAACAAATCCAATAAAATCAATAAAGTGTAAAAAAAGTTGGGAAGGCTGTACACTCAATGGATTAATAGACATCTTTAGGGAGCATTTGAATGATTTTTAATCTTCACTCACTCTACATCTGTAATATTTGGATTATTTGCAAGGAGCATGTATTCATACATAACATGTAAGTGATATGGAATTTTTAAAGTCAGAATTTGGAATTAACATATTATGCAGGTTTATTTCATATAGGTAATGAATCTGCCTAAATATTGTCCACTTTGTTATAACCAGACATTAGAGAACTTCATGGGAAAGACAAACTTTCTTTGAAATTTTTGGTATCCAGCATTTAAAAATGAGGCCAGGTGTGAAAACTGTTGTTTTCTTTTTTTCTTTTTCTGTAGCAAAAAGAGGAAGAAGGAAGTAAAAAGTAAAGGACAGGAGGAAGGAAGGGAGCATGAGTTAAGTCTAACCTTTTCCTATAAATTCTTAAAGAGGAAAAAACAAAACAAAACCCTAACTAACTCTATCAGTTTCTGCTGATAGTGAACTTCACTGAGTGAACATTAGCATTACAGTTCTGTTTGTATTACTACTTTAAAAAAAAAAGCCTCTTTATGAATAGCACAACTTTATGGAGAAATTTTATATCAACATGGTGCTTTCAAGAATTACTAACAGTGCCTTTACTTCTTTTTTTTTTAACACAGAAAGGACATCAGCTGACTTTTATAAAAAGACTAAGAGAACCTCCAGTAGGTAAAAAAAAAAGCAATCTGGAAAACTTTATTTGAACATAATTAATGATAAATGGTAAACATTGTTTTCCTGGATATTCTGCCATTATTTTGGCCTTTCCTCACATGTTACCACTAGAATCTTATAGGAGCTGCTGCCTGCCAACATAAGCATTGTGTGAAAACTTTAGAAACATAACTGGGAAGAATAAACCAATGACCTCTGTATGACTTCTTAACAACTTTGCAAGACAGAGGCCTAATTTGACATGTGGATTTGGTGGTTTGCCCAGCCTTGGCTAACATCAGGTCCACATGGAAGAGGGTGTGCAGTGGCTTCATACCCCAGGGAACCAGCTCAGTCTCATGTGCTATGAGTCACAGTGGCAGACGAGAGCCTCCTTCCTGGCTGTCTTGACTCACTGTGGAGCAGAAGAGGATGCTCATCGGGGTTGTGGTCCCATTACGTGAGAGACCGCGGTGAGCTAAACAACTTCACCAAGATGCAACCAAATCCCTCAAATTAGGAGAGAACAGGATGAGAAAGACCAAATTCACTGATGGTTTGAGTTGGCAAGATTCTATGAAGTTCTAACATTAGCTTTGGGCTCATAAATCATGTTTTCCTGTCTTCTCGACTTCTAGTAATTAAATTGCTACAATTGAATTGTTTTTTGAATAATTCTATAGGAATTTCCATTCTGTTTAAGAGTGAATCAATATTTAAATTCTGTCCTGCGTCAGACCTAATCCCCCAACTTGCCTCCAAGTCCATGTCTCTTTGGACAGTACACATACTACCCTTCCCAATAGTCATCCATTATTGTGTACTTCTCCAGTATTGGGGTATTGTTTTTTTATTTTTTAAATTTTTTTTAAAAGATTTTATTTATTTAATTGACAGACAGAGATTACAAGTAGGCAGAGAGGCAGGCAGAGATAGAGGAGGAAGCAGGCTCCCTGCGGAGCAGAGAGCCCGATGCGGGGCTCGATCCCAAGACCCTGGGAGCATGACCTGAGCCGAAGGCAGAGACTTTAACCCACTGAGCCACCCAGGTGCCCCGGGGTATTATTTTTTTTAATTAAAACCTCCAATGCCAGGTTTTTAACATTTTTACTTATATGGTAGTATCATTTTATGGGAACTAAACTGTACTATATACTCATTATTTGTCAAATTCCTAAATTACTAGAAGGATTGTCCCTTTAGATAAACTCTTCAGGCTGTTTTAGTTGCAAACTAAAAAATAATAAAGGGAATATAAGGGAAACATTAGACCAAAATATGTTAATCCCTCTTTTCATCATACCACCAAAGATAGCTTCTCTCAGAATCTAAAATGATTTATCAGGTTAGATAATAAAGGGACCTATAGTTTCTTGTATCATTCAGTCAAGGCTACCCTCAAGGCTGCTCACACATTGTTACATCCTTTTCTTTTCCTATAATGCTTGTTCTTCTTCATCTTCTGCTTACTTTCTTACGGCTTTATATTACATCCTTAAGATCCAAGTTACGATTAGTCATATATATATGTGTGTGTATATAATATATATACACATACATACATATAATGTGTATATATACGTGTGTGTGTGTGTGTGTATGTGTGTGTGTGTGTTCATTTTAGAGAGAGGGAGAGAGACAGGAAGGGGGATGCAGAGGGAGAGAATCTTCAGGTAGACTTCCCACCGAGCAGGGAGCCTGATGCTGGACTCAGTTTCATGACCCAGAGATCATAACTTGAGCCAAAACCAAGAATCAGACAGTCAGCTGACTGAGCCACCCAGGGCTCCCCAAGTTACAATTAATCTCTTTAATTAAATATTGGTATAGGTGTCTCACTCTGTTAGGAATTCTATTCTGTTTTCCCTTACTATTATTTTTGAAGTATAATTAACATATAATGTATTATTTCCAGGTGTACAACATACTGGTTTGATAATTCTATACATTACTCAGGGCTTAGAGAGTCACTATACATGTTATTATAATACTGACTATATTCCCAATGCTGTACTTTTCATCAACATGACTTATTTTATAACTGGAAGTTTGTACTCCTTAATCCCCTTTATCTACTCACCTCCCTTCTGGCAATCACCAGTTTGTTCTCTGAATTTAAGAGTCTGTTTGTTTCTTTGTTCATTTGTTTTGTATGGTATTTGTTTTTCTCTAACTTATTTTACTTTGCATAATACTTTCTAGGTTCATCCATGTTGCCACAAATGGCAAGATCTCATTCATTTTATGACATACAAGACATACAAATGACCAATGAAAATGTGCTCAATATCAGTAATCATCAGGAAAATGCAAATCAAAACTACAATGAGATATCAGCTCACATCTGTCAAAATGGCTAGAATCAAAAAACCAAGAATTAAAATAACAAGTGTTGTGAGGATGGGGATGCATCATTGGTGGGAATGTACACTGGTGCACCTTCTTGTGGAAAACAGTATGGACATTGCTCAAAAAATTAAAACTAGAAATACCCTGAGATCTGATAATTCCACTCCTGGATACTTACCCAAAGAAACACTAATATGAAAGATATATTCTGTATTCCCTTAATTCTTGCTCACTCTGATTTAAATTTTTACCACATGATCATTTTTTTTTTAGGTGTTTCACTAATTGTTTTATTGCCACAACTAATTCGTCCAGATACTGACCTGTACAAAACACAATAAATGTTCAAAGATTGAGGGGTTCCCTGAGACAGGGATGAAGATTTCAGTCTCTGGTACCCAGGGGTCCAGCCAAAAACAAGGACTACCACATGATCATTTTTAAAACATGGCTTTCTCTGGTCACTCATTACTCTCTCCTTGGCACTTCTCTGATCTCTGAATTCACTATGTCTAAGTTACCTTTTGGTCTCTTCTGCTTTCACCTACTCCTTAACTGATGATATTCTCAGGATTCTGCTCTGGGTTGTCCTCCTTCTCAATCTGTACTCTTCCTGAGTGATACCGTCCTGAAGTGTCTTTCCTGAACTATCTAGGTTTATTTTATTTGTTTAAAGATTTATTTATTTGAGAGAAAAAGGGAGAGGGAGGAGGGGGCAGAGAGAGGGAGAGAATCTTAAGCAGACTCCCTGCTGAGTGCAAAACACCACATAGGGCTGGATCTCAGGATCCTGAGATCATGACCCGAGCCAAAATCAAGAGTCAGACACTCAACTGACTGAGCCACCCAGGTACCCTGAACTCTCTCGGTTTATTTAATTTTTAAAAAATTTATTCATTTGACAAAAATCATAAGCAGGCAGAGAGGCAGGCAGAGATAGAGGAGGAAGCAGGCTCCCTGCAGAGCAGAGAGCCTGATGCGGGGCTCGATCCCAGGACTCTGGGATCATGACCTGAGCCGAAAGCAGCGGCTTTAACCCACCAAGCCACCCAGGTGCCCCAACTCTCTCGGTTTATAATCTAGATACTTAGTAGACACAAAATTCCAAAAGAACCACACCTATTTCAAACAAAATATTCAAAAGGGAGTTTATAACACAAACCTTATTCAATCCAACTTTATTCCTGAATTTCTGATGAAGTTAATGGTGAAATTCTCCAACTAACCCCCCCTTATCTATTCTTATTTTCCCAAGAAAATAGTCAAATCTTGTCCATTCTATTTAACAGCTTACACACGCATTCGTTGCTTTTTTTTTAATCCATATGAATGCATATTTCTGATTTCTATTATAAACATAAGTATAGCCTGCGGGCTTTCATCCTATCTCATAGAGACTAACTAGTGGCAGTATAGAGGACAGATTAAATGGAAGCATTGTATTGCATAAGCATTGTAAAATGCTTATTCATTGTATCATCATTCAGCAAATATTCCTAAGCACCTGATCTGGGACAGAAAAGAGGTGTAGCTAGCCAAATGGAAAGTCGGAGGAGGAGTGGCAGATAGGTTGGGCATATAGTGGTAGAATTTTCTGTATTAAGTTCTATTTTTACATTTACATTCTGCTGTAAATATGTTTCATGCAATTTAGGTGTAAATTAGGTAATTCTTCCATTTAAAATAGCTATAGGTCTTTCCACTACCTCAAATCCATGGATGTTTGGGAAAGAGAAGAAAACTCTTTTAAACATTTTTCTTTGGAGCGGGGAAAGGTCATGGAATCACTATTTTTTTAAAGATTTCATTTATTTATATGATAGATACAGAGAGAGATCACAAGTAGGCACAAGTAGGCACAGAGCAGCAGGCAGAGGGGGGACGGGAAGCAGGCTCCCCGCTGAGCAGAGAACCCGATGCGGGGCTTGATCCCAGGACCCTGAGATCATGACCTGAGCTGAAGGCAGAGGCTTAACCACTGAGCCACCCAGGCGCCCCTGAATCGCTATTTTTTAAACTGAAGTGAAATTCACATAACTTAAAATTAACATTTTAAAGTAAATAATTCAGTGGTGTTTATTTATGCACTCCAAACATTGTGCAACCACCATCTATCTAAAACTCTAAAACATTTTTGTTACTCCAAAGGAAAACCTCTTATCCCTCAAGTGCTTGCTCCCATTCTACTCCCCCTTCCCTGATAAGCATAAATGTACATCCTCTCTATAGATTTACCTATTCTGGATATTTCATATAAATGGCATTATATAATACATGATATTTTCTGTCTGATTTTTTTTCACTTAGCATACTGTTTCCAAGGTTCATTCACATTGCAGCATGTTTCAGTACTTTATTTCTTTTTATGACTAAATAATATTCCATTGTACGTATATACCAAATTTTGCTTACCCATTCATTTACTGATGGGTGTTTTAACTGTTTCCACCTCTTGGCTATAGTGAATAGTGCTGCTGTGAATATGTGTGTACATATATTTATTTGACTGTTGTTTTTTTTTGTGAATGCAGCTATAAGTAGAAATGTTGGGTCATACCATGTATAACATTTTGAAGAATGCCAAACTGCTTTTCACAAAAATTGCATCATTTTACATTCCTAGCAACAATGGACATGGGTTCTAATTTTTCTACATCCTTGCTAATACTTTTATTTTCCCTTTTTGTTGGGGAGACTGTTTTTGTTTTGTTTTGTTTGCCATTTTAGTGGATGTGAAGTGATACTTCACTGTGGTTTTGATTTTCATTTCCCTAATAATTAATGAAGGATATTGAGTATCTTTTCATGTCTCATTAGCCAATTGTATATCTATTTTGAGTAAATGTCTATCAAGTCCTTTGCCTATTTTTTTTTAAGATTTTATTTATTTATTTGACAGATAGAGATCACACAAGTAGGCAGAGAGGCAGGCAGAGAGGGGAGGGGAGAAGCAGGCTCCCTGCCCAGCAGAGAGCCCGATGTGGGACTCGATCCCAGGACCCTGGGATCAAGACCCGAGCCGAAGGCAGCAGCTTAACCCATTGAGCCACCCAGGCGTCCCACCTTTGCCTATTTTTTATTTGATTATCTTTTGTGGCTGAGTCATGGGAGTTCTTTATAAAATCTGGATACTAGACTCTTATCAGAAACATTATTTGCAAATGTTTTCTACAGTTCTGCAGCTGTTTTTTCACTTTCTTCATATTGTTCTCTGATGCACAAAAGTTTTTTTTAATTTTGATGAAGTTCATTTTATCTATTATTGTTGTTTTTCAAAACTTTGTTATCAAAGCTAAGAATCCACTGTTAAGTCCAAGGACATAAAGATTTATCCCTGTGTTTTCTTCTTAGAGTTTTATGGTTTTAGCTCTTATATTTAGGTTATTGTCTCTTTTTGAGATAATTTATGTGCACACACACACACACACAAAATATATGTAACAGTGAGTTAGGGGTCCAATTCTATTCTTTAGCATATATCAGCCCAGTTGTTCCAGAATGATTTGTTGAAGAGACTATTCTTTACCCTATTGAATAGTGTTTGCCTCTTTGCTGAAAATCACTGTGCTACAGATGTTTGGATTTATTTCTGGACTCTCAATTCTATTCTATTGATCTATATGTCTCTATTCCAGTATCATACTGTCTTGATTATTGTAATCTTGTTGTAAGTGTTAAAACCCAAAAATATGGGTTCCTCAAATTTATTCTTCTTTTTCAAGACTGATTTGTCTATTTGGGGCCCCATGCAATTCTATATAAATTGGAAGATCAGCTTTTCCCTTCCAAAAAAATGCTATTGACATTTTAGTAGAGATTGTACTGAATCTGTAGATGATTTTGAGAAGTCTGCCATCTTAATAATACTAAGTTTTCAATCTATGAACATGAGCTGTCATTCCATTTAATTAGTTCTTAAATTTCTTTCAGCAATGTCTTATAGTTTCCAGTATAGAAGCCTTTCACATCATTGGTTAAATTCATTCCTAGCTTTTTTAATGTTCATATAAATGGAACTGTTTTCTTAATTCCATTTTCTTATTGTTTATGCTAGTGAATAGAAACACCTGATCAGAAACATACCTGATTTTTTGAGTTGATGTTGTGCCTGCAACTTTGCTAAAATCATTTATTAGCTCTAGTTGTTAGCTCTACTTTTCTTCCTTTCTATTTTGGATACCTTTTATTTCTGCTCTGTTCTTTTTCTACCCAGGGACCAGGGTCCCATACTGAGAACACAAGTTCCCATCTTCAAGACCACTATAGAACCTGGAGGAGCCTGGTCAAGGGCAAGTAAAAACACCAAAAACTATCTTACCATTAAAAAGTTGCCTTTTCCTTAATTCAGCAGGTGCTTGTGTTGTAAACTTTTGTCTGTTTTCCAGACTTCTGAGAGAGTTGATTCCGACAGTTTTTGCTTAATTTTTAAATGTTTCTGTAGGTAAGTAGGTTATTTGAGCTGCCTACTCCACCATTTTCACCTTTGTCATTCCAAATATTTTTCTTTGGTGCACATCACTATTCTAGGCCAAGGGACACCAAAATAATATTATTCACACCTGTAAACATACTTGATCCATTTTAAGCTATAATTGACGACTTGGTATCAGACCAACTTCCTACCAAGAATAATCACAATGCTGGATTAAGTTTGAAAAGAAAACAGTTGCATCAGAGAGTAACCAAAACAGCCAGCAGAGACAGCATAGGTATCTCATCTTAGGTAGTGCAGTAGAGATTTTTGTCACCAGCAGACATACTAAAACTTAACAAAGAATGCAATAATTTCAAATGTAATCCCAGAAAAGCAAAAAGTAATAAAAGGCAAAGTAAAGGAATATATATGGATAAACATAAATTCTTCTATATGAAATAAAATAATATTTTGTTAGGTTTTTAAATTTTTTTTTAAAGATTCTATTTATTTATTTGTTAGAGAGAGAGAGAGAGAGCGAGCACAGGCAGACAGAGCGTCAGGCAGAGGCAGAGGGAGAAGCAGGCTCCCTGCCAAGCAAGGAGCCCGATGTGGGACTCGATCCCA